>JBAIZL010000008.1:54061462-54078962 GCA_036971475.1 Prosapia bicincta | reverse complement strand
TATCTATGCCTGCGTTTAAATTATCGATCTCCATTGCATTGTTAAACACATCGTACAAGAAGAAAACAAAAGCATTCCCAGTGAACTGCATATAGCATATAGAGAGATCATTTATATTCTGTAATATATATTGTCCGAATCTATTTTTACCAGCCCCTTAAAAGTATATCTGAGATTTTGGGTTTATTTACAAATCAAGTAGGTATTATAACTTAATCTTCCATTGTTAGGCAATGCTATAGAACAACAAATCCCAACCACGCTCAAAACTTACCACATCTTAAAGAACCAAATTTTCCTTAGCAAAACCTCGCAATACATAATGATAAAACTGATCACATAAACTCTAACGAATTGTAGATACTAATAAAGAACTGTAAAACTGTACGTGGGTTTACTAGCAACAAATAAATAGGCATTTGCGGAAAATAGATCAGGAGGAAAGCTATTTGTCGTTTTACTAGGACTAGGTTTGTATTGACTGATTTAAAAACTAAAAGTCTCAATCTCTAAAGGCGCACTTCTTAAATTCTTCAATGCTTTCTAAAGGACCGAGTTATATACTTTACCCAAGTTAAATACAGATTCTTCGGTTTGTGCATGCTAAAGACATAATATTAGTCCTCATGTATACGTGGAAGGTTTGACATCTCGCAGATAAGCTGTAAACCTTAAACATCTAATAGTATAAAGTAACATACAACTACGACAAATCGAAAGACTTTCTAGATATTGGGGAAAATGTGTTCGAATAGTCATATCGAATCCATTTCAAGTGTTTTTCTCAACGCCAATTCTTCGTGTAAAAAGAGAACGAGAGAGAGCGAAGAGACCAAACATTTCTTTGGGTTTTATAGGGGACTCATTAAACCAATGATTTGTACGACAAAGAGAACTTTTGATTGGTCAATATCGTTTCAAATCACAGGTTTCGTACGGCATTATGTTACTCTCTGGTTTTATGACTACGATGCCTCCAAAAGCATAAAAAGCCAATATATTTTCCTGTCTTAAGATTTATACATTCCTAACTCCGATTTGATCAAAGGCCATATATTTCCATCAATAAAATTATATACACCTGAAATAAGGATGGTTTTTTGCAATGGACACACAAATGAAAGATAAAATTCAAGTGGAACGTAAAAGAGGATTATGAACACATATATAACCGAATGCCAGATTAAAAGTAACGCCCGCTTTCAATAAAATAGTTATAGGGTATTTTAAGTGATTGGATTAGTTTTAAATAAGTAATTAATTGTTATGTTGTATTTCATTGCAGTGCAGCCCTTGTTGCAAAGGCAGATTTATTTTTCTTGTATTTACAATTTTTAGTGCTCTCGTAGATGATATATTGTTTATCGAATCGTCTTCCTAACAGGCACCTCCAAGCTGCAGATTGATCGGACGATATTGGCCTCTAATGGAAAGATAAACTTGAATAATACGGTCAGTTTACTAGATTAACAATATGGGCTACAACTCTACTCCTAACCTTTACTTAACCGCACAAGCCTATAACATTATTAGTTCCACGCGAAATAAAGGTATTGTAAAAACAGGTTTGATAAATGAATACTCCTAGATTTTATAAATTCTATTTCTTGGTACTTTGTAAAAATAAGTTGTACTAACCAAATATTTTAAACTAGATTTCTATGTATTTAAAATACTTAAATAACTCACCTAATACTCAGAAGTATTTATTGATATTGAATACATCAAAAGGTGAATGAATAAATGGTTTCAGATAATATAATACTATAATAGGTTACATAATACTTGATCACAGTAAGCGCAAATACATATCGTCTGATTGGCATAACGCACTAGAGTCCGTTTGTGTTATACTTATGAGGTTAATCTAACCATGTAAAACTTGCCACAACTTGAGTGCAATACAAAGATGTGTTATATATTGTATATTGTATGTAGACCTATAATATATTGCATTAAATATTATCTATTACACACACACACACACACACACACACACACACACACACACACACACACACACACACACACACACACACACACACACACACACACACACACTCACACACATACATATCTTCTGATTGGCATAACACACTAGTGTCCGTTTGTGTAATACTTATGAGGTTAATCTAACCATGTAAAACTTGCCACAACTTGAGTGCAATACAAAGATGTGTTATATATTGTATATTGTATGTAGACCTATAATATATTGCATTAAATATTATCTATTACACACACACACACACACAGATAAACACGCACACACACACGCGCACACACACACACACACACAGACAAACACACACACGCACACCCACACACACACACACACACACACACAGAGACAAACACACACACGCACACGCACACCCACACACACACACACACACATACACACGCACACCCACACACACACACACACACACACACACACACACACACACACACACACACACACACACACACACACACACACACACACACACACACACACACACATGCGTTTTCTCTGTATGAGGATGAGGTACTTTACTACTGAAACGGGTCAAAAATGCCCTAATATGACAAATATGTTCAGCAAAACGTAGCGTATGCTACTTATAGGGGCACAAGTGGGCCGGCTCAACATGCTCTAAACTTTATCTGATTGTGTTGGTTGACAACACTGTCGAGACCTTCCTATTTCCTTCTCTCATAACGTGACGACTATTATCTCTTTCGTTTAGTGCCTTATAGTAAACTATGAATTTAGAGAAAAGACGAGTCGGTTCAAGTTACGTTTTTATTTTCTTCTATTTATACAAACATATTTTTAAAACAAAAATATATGCATTACTATAATTCAATTAGTATACCTACACGTTGTCGGGGCTGTAAGAAGTCTTCACTCTTTACATTCCTTGTAAAGGAGAATAAGGGTAGCTGAAATTATGTAGGACCAAGGAAAATACACTATCATCTCTTTGGTAGAGGGTGGACAGGAAACTATTTTTATCGTTCGGGAATATTGAAAAAAAAAACATTTACGTAACACAATAGATTGTTAATTGTCCCTATGCAAAATTGTAGCCTATGTGTAATAAGGAAGATACACGCTCAAAAGTTCTTACCGTCTCATTAAGGTAGTTTATGTATTTGCCTTGTGATATTGTGCGGTAGAGGGCCTGTCTATAACCATATTACTTGAGGGAATTGGACTTGCCCAAGTTGGTCGTGACTCTGCCCAATCTGACAACACCGGGGGAGTTTCAATTCCCTACATTAATCCGAACGATCTCTACCAGATATACGTAGCTTGATACACTAAGCTAGAATAAAATACCGTAATTTAGCATTAAAATTTAAAAAAAACTTTAATGTGTACTACTAAATGCCATATATTACAGTTTTTACAATGTAGTTTAGCATACATTCATCGAAAATTATTAATATTTCCTTTACCAAATTCAAACAAACTGTCTATTTCAGAGTATCGAAAAGATGGTTACCTTATAATTAATTTGTTCAGTAACTTCAGATTTGTTTTAAGTAATAACTTTTTTTAGTTTATATTAGTTTTTTATGTTTTATTATATTTATTAACATTGATTTACTAATATTTAATAATACTGATATTATTTGTTATAATACTGTTTAGTTACCAAAATTCCTTCCTTAAATATTACTCATGCATAGGCATTACGACGGATGGTTCGGTCATGTTTTCGCAAAGTTTTGACTTTAAATTTGTTTAAAATATCTCAAATAACAAATTATACTACAATGTAGCGATGATTTTTTATACAAATTTTAAAAATCAACATTTCTATGTAAGTCGAGGATTGAAAATCACTGTAAAAGTTTGCTATTATCACAAACATGGATAAAAGGTGTGCGACCTTGTAGTCTTTGGTTATAATTAGGGATGGGCCGATTCCTAAAATTTTCGATTCCGATTCCGATTCTAAAATTTTCCTTTCGATTCTCGATTCTTTAGTCGATTCTCGATTCTCGATTCTTTCAAGTTATATTAGCTTACATGCTAGTTCTCTAATAATTAATTTAGTTAACATCTTGGTCATATGGCATAACCTTTTAAAAGTTCTGTTTTAATGTAATAGGCTACACAAAACCTTCAACCGTGAGAGTGATATCTGTCTATAATATAATTTATTAAGGTTAAGTTTCGGAGGAATAATACAGTGTTTCTGTTATCCGTCTATTCGCTCAACCGTCATGGCCACGGTTCCGACGGTGACGGCTAATATAGTTTTTACTGTACTTTTTTGTGTTTTGTTCTGACATTTAGTGAGAGAGAGAGAGACGAGCGATGTCAAACGACCAGAAATGGTTACGATCTTGATTGCTGTTGCTTCATAAATAATAATATTTTCGTTTACTTTAATCATTTAATTCATTCAAATCAACTAATACATAAATAAGACATAGTTGGTAATTAATTATTTTTCCACACAAATATAATAAATTTTGGTAATAAATTTTGTTTGGTAATAAATTACTCCACACGCATATTTTAATAGTTAACAAAATAGGAATCGGAATCGATGCTTTTATGATCGAAGAATCGAGTATCGACGATTCCTCGATACCACCTAGAATCGACGATTCCTGGAATCGAGAATCGGAATCGGCCCATCCCTAGTTATAATGTTATAAAAAGTTTGAAAAATTAACTAATAATAAGGATCAATAATATCTACCTACAGAAAATTTTCATCCCTCTCACCCTAAACTTGCATTTATTTTTAAACTAAACACAAACGTTTTTTTTTCTTAATATGCCAATAAAAGAATAAAAACTTCACAAACGTAAATACAACCTGTTTGTAATTATTGTAAATATTATTTTCATCGGATTATTCCAGTGTGTATAAAAAGGTCATATATTTCTTTATAAAATAACGCCGTTAAGCACATTGGCAAAGCTACAAAAGCTAGTAACGTATTTCCGGTCGCAAAACTTTCTGAATAAATGTGGACTTAATCTGTCTTTTACGAACCTTATTTCCACTACGAAGAGTTTTCATGATATTACATCAAATACAACCTTTAGTAATAATGTATGATATGTAATGCGACCACTTTGATATAATAGTCAGTTAGAAAATTCAATCACGTGGAGTAAGGTGACCTGCTTCTATAGCCTTTGTGAAACGTTAATATATTTATAAAGATGCGCCTAAGTGTAAACAGTTCTTTAAAGTGAATTAGAAGCTTAAAATAAAAGCAAGGTATCGCTTGAAACTTAAACGTGTTCTCAAAACCTAGTAAGCTTAGAAATATTTTGTCTTTCTGGGGTTTGTTTATTTCCAGTTAGTTTTTATATTTTATTCTTCTCTTCTTTTTCAACCCTAGACTACTATCTATATTTTGTGATAACCAAGGCAAAAGTTTAAGGTTGTAAAATAAAGGTTTCGACGACAAGATAAGAGGAAAAAATCCATATACTTCTTACAGAAACAAATGTCTAAGTATTAGAAAGTTGGTGCATTGCCAAGGTACGCTAAACTTCGAACATGGGCATTCTTTGTTCGAATCTGGCTGAAGCCCACAAATTTTTATAACCTAATTTTTTTTAAAAATATTTGGAAAAGACCTTTAGAACATCAATTGTCATCCACTGCTGGTTAAAAAAATATGCATTTGAATTGAAGAATGAAAACGTATTTTAATAACGATTGAAAATGTGTACAATATATACATACCTGTGTATCAGGAGAGTGTGTGCTAATAGAAGAAATTTAATGAGTCATTGCGCCATTCATTGATTTGTTTTACAATTGTCGATTTCGTTTTATTCAGAAGATGATGTAGCATTTCCTGTTAAACGGGGTACGACTGTTTGCATCCCCTGACGGATAGGGGTAGTTAAGAACGAGGTGCGATTGAGAGATGAGGGATAAATGAATTGTTATGCGTACTACGTCTGCTAAAATATGAGTTTATACACAAATCATCCAAATAAACACTGGATCTATACAACTGCTAGCATTGAGACCATTAACTATGGAAAGTATTATTGAGCTGTGCCTCTGATTGTACATGTTTAAACTAACAGCTTTACAGCTTAGAGAAACCTATCTCAACTCCACGATAATATATTGGAGAGTCAGAAAAAATCAAATAATGCAGAATTTGATACTAAAAGAATACACTTTTAGCAAATTATTGAACATTTGTTTTGTTAAAAACTTGCCCCAAGTTATAGAACAAGAATTCAACAGGTAGACATCTAGATAAAAATATATTATCGACAAGAGATATGAGGAAATGCAATAAAACAATGTAAAGCTTTTATACAAAATATATCTACAAAACGTTCATGACAGAATCTGTGTGGTAGAACGTGAAAGTAAGAGTGGATAAATTAATACATGATAGAAATAAAAAATAAAAGTGAGGAAATTTTAGGGACAAATATAAATAGGGAATAGAAGAGGGAGAGGGAAAAGATAGATATAGAAGATGAAAGTGTAAAGAAAACAATATGACAAGAAGTAGAAGTTGGCAATTGTAGAAGAAAATTGAAAGAACTTGAAATAGTAAGAATGAAGTATTAAGTGAATAAATAAGCAAGGTAAAGAAATGAAACATTGGAAGCAAGAGAAGAGCGAAAGAGAAATTACGAAAGTTACTATTTTTTACTGTAAAGGCAATTTTTCTGGAGTAAGAAATAAAACGAATTATTGCCCAGCATGACGTTGTATTAAAACATAAATATCTGCATGAAATATTCATGCGTGTCTCCCACTCGAATAAACCTCCCCTCGAAGAAGACTACCCCTAGCGTATAATATCACAACAAGATAACTACAAATGCCAAACGTTCCTTTGGGACATTCCGAAATTAGACTTGCTTCACGCATAAAGGTAGATTTTGTTGGTGAATAACGAAGCAAGGAACAAATCCTTCGCATTTATTTTGTTACAAATACTTGCTAGGGTGGTAAATTTGAGTTTACAAAAGTATCGTACTAAAAGTTTGAAAGATAAAGGTGTTAAACCTTATCTTTGTCTTTTATAATTTTAATTAAAATAAGTACGATCAAAAAATAATCACGATAAATACAAAAGCTACAATGGCACAGGCTAAGACCACAATTACAATCGGAAACACTCCATTTTCACGAAATTTAGTTTTAAACGATAAATTAAAATATATTAGAAAAAAATGTCTCGGTTTGATTAATCTGCTAGACCACCAAACTAACGTGTCTCCCTAGTTGAACGTAAAATCTTCATTGCATGTTCTGTTGGTACAACATCTGGAATATCTATTAAATTGATCTCCAAGATTATTGTGACCTATCTTCACACACTCTTTAGTAACGTAATGCGTCTTAGTCTAGAGGGTGTATCATTGAGTAAACTTCTAAAGTACTTGTTATAGTTTGTGATTTAACTACAGAAATTGTTGCATTTATATTAATACCAATAAAATAACCAACAGTCACCTTACATATATGTGTTACAGCCTTAAATATTCTGCAAAGTCTTGGGGTGTTAGTGAAATAACTACGATGACTTTCCTCGTTCAAACCATCTCCTGCTTATAAAATATTTATGGATTATGACTAAACTAAAGTCATTTGAAATTACAGCAAAAATAAAGATCTCCTAAAGGAGATACTCCATTACATGAGGAGAAGGCTCTTCGTTAAATAGCTTTTTAATTGTATAGTTTACTGAGGTAAAAGAGTATATTGAAAAGAGTGGATTACATGGAGTTTATATGAGTCAAATATTATGAGTATAGATCTGGGTAAAAATATGCCAATATTTGGAAGTAAATTTAAGACCATCAGAAATAAGGTTCGAAGTGAACCATAATGCACAAGAGAACAGAAAGCTTTTATAATTAGCTTATGAGAAATAGAACAGATGTAGGATATAAAAGAAACGAGAAAGAGGGGTTTTATGTACAAAATAAATAGAATGGTAAAGACGAAGATAGAAATAATAGCAACCGATAGAATATTTTGCCTTATGAAGGGAAACATTTTGGAAAAAAAGAGAAAGAAGGCTAGAGAAAAGGGAAGATCTAAGGATAAAGAAAGAGAATAAATAAAAAGACAGAAAAGTTAATAAGAAAGATACATACAGTGTCTATTTTACTTTTTTTTATAAAATACATTTGTTGTTTGAAGAATAAAACAATAATTATAACATTCCACAGCTGGGAATTAAAAATAAGCATCTTCATAACATATGCATGCGATAGCGCCTATTGTGACTATACAAACCTCTACTAGAAGAAAGCAACCCCCAGAGTGTAATAGCACAAGAAGATAACAACAAAAGTCAAACACCCCTTTGGGACATTTCGAAATTAGACTTGTTCCATGCATAAAGGTAGACTTTGTTGCCAAATAATGACAGAGATTTTCCCAAAAGCTTTGGTTTTTTAACTTTACCCAACACGAAGACCTTATTATAAAATCTACGCAATAAAAGAACCTGGTGAAAACAGTATATTTGAAGGTTCAAAGGGATGAACTTGTTATAATTTTGTCTAGATCATTTATGTTAAAAAATCGTACTATATATACACTAACATTGACAAAGTATTGCTATATTGGCCGATAGAAAGTTCTCATCGGTTAGTATATAGTTCACTATTAAAATTAATTAAGTATTGCAATCAATTCAAGCCACAGTATTGGCCGATGAAAATTCTCATTGGTTAGCATACCGTTCAAAATTAAAATGATTCATTTAATCTGTTTCCGTTTGAAAACTGTTCTTCCTTTCCTTCAGGATCTTGGTCTTGCATGGAAATCAGTGTCGCTTTAATTGAACTGAAATACGTAAAATTGTGTTCCTTATCACTAGACCTTTCATTTGTTGTTATCGTTTTTTCAAACAAAGAGCCTATGTTACTAAGTTTCTGTAGAACCAAGGTTTTCTTTTTGCTGTAACCTACCACGGTTAATCGGATTTTCTCATAAAACAAATTTTCTGTTTATGTTTACTGAAATAGCCTTAGTTGGTTCATTATGTCGGAAAATGTTCATTATGGTGGAGCTTTTCAAGATCCTTGCTAGAAGTGAGTTCCCTGACCCTTAATATGAATGGAGGTACGAACATGGCAGCTTCACGATATATAATGATCTGAAGATGCGCTGATAATTCAGGTAGTAAAACAGGGTTTTGTACACTGTGCATTCCTGTTCATAATAAATTTATCGAATATTTATTTATGAATCAATAAAAATTCGTTTTACATTGTAGGTAATATTTTCTGTTAAGTCTCCACTCTAGAAAAATAACAATTTTTTTTTTGTAAAGCGGTAATTTAAAATAACGTCTGTTTTGTAATAAAATGGATGTAATGATGACGAAATTGACGGTTATCACATACAGGCTTGAAGTAAGTCATGTTTGACTAATAGGATTTATATGTTAAACTTTCAAGTGATGAATTCATCCAAATATTAACGTTCCACTAAAAAATCTCAACTCAAGACGCTGATCTTCTAGACAAGGAGCCACAATAGATGAGTAATGTAAAAGACAGCTTTATAATTGTATATTGAATACTTTGCTTATGTATTTAGTTGTAGTGGACAAATCGTCCAAGACATATCTAGAAGCTACATCGAACAGTAATATTACCAAATTAACTGACGAAACAGCTGATAATATTTATAGACCTTTATATTACAACAATATTTAGGTACGTGTAATCAATTTACTAATTGCACTAAACTGATAATTTCAATTACAAAGTACAACTAAATGTTTACGTTTAAACGCAGATTATTTTTCTCAAAATAAAGAGCAATAAACCAAATTGTAAAGTATTTCTGGAGGAAATCCTCTTGTAAGTTATTATCACAGAGGTGCAGTTAGTCTGCCGTTAAATGTAGGAAGGATATTTAGTTATAATAGAACTTTAATGGTTTGGAAACTTTGTGTAGGGTATTTTCTCTGAAATGAATTGCTGTAAATGTAGGAATTAAAATAATTTACGCAACCTAAATTCCTCTATCCCTTAGGTTTTTTATATTTAAGCTGTATATCGAAGGTGTGTATCGCAAGAGTATATTCAGAAGTCATGTCAATATACTTCGCTGAGAAAGATAAATCAGGTTGTATTTAAAAATTAATAATAGGACAAGGAAATGAATGCTACGTCAAACAATATTTAATGAAGATAATTATATTTTGTGAACCATAATAAGTTCTCATTGTAACTATTTTCTTGAGGATTCTAGACACACAAATTGTGCTCCAAACTGTTGTTATATTGCGGAGGCATACAATACCGTCCATGATTAAATAATCGATTTGTCAAACTCATATTGGATTATTGACGAAAGAAATATCCGGACTCTCTTTCCAGCAACGATCTATAAACTCTTTGGGAAATGAAACTCCAGTTTTACCAAATTGTGGTCTAAATTTACGCTACTTTTTAAACCCCACATCAGACATAAACATGGAGTTGAGTGTTTATATGTATTTTGATACCATTATAGGTCTCATTAAATTAGAAAACTACACTCAGACTTATATAGAATTTAAGTATTTCTAAAGTTTATAGGTTTTACAAAATTAACTTCTGTGTATCTTATACAAGCGGAAAATATACATTCTGTAGGCTATTATGGACCAAATATACGCTATAAGATTATATATATATATATATATATATATATATATATATATATATATATATATATAATTTGTGTGTGTGTGTGTGTGTTTTTGTGTGTGTGTGTATGTGTGTGTGTGGGGGGGATTGCGTATGCACGTGTGTATGTATGTGTGTGTGTGTGTGTGTGTGTGTGTAATGCAGGTACTCGAAAGGAAGTAAAAAATCAGTTAGCTGTGACTTCGTACTCTCTTCCCGTCCCGTCCACAAGGCTCACTTAGTAAAACTGTGGGTCTCCCTGTTGAGACTGGCTACGTACCCTCCATCTACGTTCTTACCAACCACTATTGATAAACACACTTATATTCCCGTGGTCAATATTCCATTCTACGATGAATCCACCTATTACACCCAAGATGGTTCCAGGTAAAATTCTTTTTTGGACCAACTACCTCCCGAAGCCTTGATCTTGGTAGAGCACAAGTTTGCATTATAATCCTATACCTATGGGTAGACCAGATTCGGCACGTTTAGACTGATTTCTAACCACCCTGCTCCACCATGCAGAGCAACGAAGCCCATAGAAGAGGAAGGACTCATATAGACCTACATTAAAATTTCAGAATATATAGGGTCTTTTGTATCAAAAATTATTCTTTAGACATCTTATACAATTTAAAAAAATATATAATCTATCAGCCTCCATACGCTACAAACTATGCGTTGTTGTGCTCATATTCATTGGAAAACTGCAATTAGTAGGTTTCATATGGGTTTAATATGGGATTTCAGCCTCTGAAGGACATCTCAAAACAAGTTTGTTATACAAAAGTACCTCATACGAGTTACAAAATATACTCAAACTTCACCAGGGGTTTTATGGTGTCTTGAGGTCATGGACGGCCTTATCTACAGATTTCCTACTATTTTAAATTCATGCTAATCAATACTCTATTTTATGTTTTTTTTACTATCGAAAAGTGAAAACATATAGTCGGCACAATATTCCGCGGCCTTGACATTCACGGTGTGTGTTTAAGTACTAAATAGTTTTGTTCAATCATTCCTTTGCAATAAGTGGTCATGGATTTCGATCAAGCAGCCAAACTCCTGAAGCTAGCATCTTATACTACCCCTCCATTATCCTACTTGGGTTAGGGTAAATGTGTCTCTATAAATCATACTTATCATTTGTTCCCCAATTTAGGAAGCATTCAGTACAAGGCACAATAAAAATCAAATAAAACTTGTTTCATTCCAAACTTTTACTAGTATTTAATTACAGAAATATTATATCGAAACTTTTGATGTTTCAAAAAACGTCAATAAACACTGGCGCTGAAACATTTCATTTTAAATAAACCTCTGAACAGTTTTTTCACTAAGCTTATTGAACAAGCCCGTTTTGCGAGTTCCCAGTGATTACATCTCCTGTTCCCAATTAAAGAGATTTCAACTGCCGGCAGAAAGGTAATCAACAACTTCGATAATCAATCTGAGAGACAAATCTTTAATCCTAGAGCTCAGCGTTTATTCTGCAGCAGATTTAAGCTTTTATCAAATTTCATGATTCATCCAATTGAAATATGTTAGTCTTTCACTTTATTTTCAATTATCTTTGACGTAAAATCAGCTTTAAAATATCAATTTAAAGATAGTTTCAAAACAATAAGTAACATATATATCTTTTTTAATAAATTATAACATTTTTAATAGTACGTAAAATAAGTATTTTAAATCTTCTCTTAAAATAATAAAATATTTAAGAGTAAAAAAAGTATAAAACCTTATATAATGGGGTGAATAGACTGGCTTACATTTTTAGTCACAAAAATAATTGGAAATTTATATTTGAATAAAAAGGTTTGTTATCTACTGAGGTTGTTTATATTTACAACTATATTTAATTAGTATTGTGGTAAATGTCTAACACCAGCAATTGTAACTAGCAATATGAATAACAAGCATTCATGCCAGTAGAAGGTATTGTAAAACTATTGCTTGTAGTTACTATTACTAAGAATTATAATTTCTTATCAATAAGCTAGCTGTAGATGTTTGTACCTCAGTATTCTGACATACATGTACAAATACTAGTATACTATTAGGAATCTGGGTTTTAACAAATACTTTAAATTTTCGTTGTAAAGTTTCTAATTTATTTTGTGTTTTTGCTGGAAAAGATTAAGATGAAATCTCTAATAACATTTTTAATTTAAAGAGATGTTTCTCTTTTACAGAAATATCAATATGGAACTCACATGTTGTAATTAAACACCCAAATTTATTTACATTCATACAGATCGACTTATTAATTGCTTAGTTATAAATTACATATAAGTAATTTACTAGACGTCAGTGGTTTCTAAGGGATATTTATCTACTCTCGAAACTTATAGCATAAATAAAGTGAGTTTTTAAAACCGATTTAACTTCAAACATTTAAACATAACTGATACGGACAGTCAAACAGAACTGATTAAGTTGGATAATACATAAATATGTATAGCTACTAGTGAACTGAAAGATATGTTGACTCCAACACAACTGGCAGATTCGGGCAAGAACAGAGCCGACTGCTAATGGCAGAGTCTGAACCGATGGCAAGGTGTCTTGCTGGCTAAAGACGCTCACTTTATTTTACTACTACGTCCGGATATCGGAGGTTCCAGATATGAGAGGTTTTAGTCTATTTCTAATATTATTACATAGGGATAAATTAATATTTAATTATATATATATATATATATATATATATATATATATATGAAAATAGGTTGAATAATGAATTAAACTACTGCTTCATATCTACCTCAAAGGAAATAAAAAATATCAAATTAGTAAAACAAATGCATTTTATATTTTAAAAAAAATATATAAATAAAGGTTAACTGAGAAAGATTTTGGCCTTAACTAATGTTTATTTTTTATATCGTATAAATATTTATGTAAAATAAATAGTTTTTGCAAAACATTAAAAAAATTGTCCCCATTTAACTAGCGGCAATTTCACAATTTATTTTATATTTTTACTTTTCTGAGCTAGAGACCGCTTTTTTAAAGTTAAATTTTTAAATAAAGCTTAAACAAAGTTAAAATGTGATTTTCATTCAAACCCATTCCGCCAGAGATTCGATGTTCGATGTCTAAGGAGTAAATGCTACACTTAGCACGGTATGGGTTTCGCTTTCTAATGCGTGAACCATTTTGATTGGTTAAGAATATGTCAAGCAATTTACATAAACTGCTTCTGACGGAATCTTCATATTCTCAATAATCGATTATCTTAGTTCTCTTCATATATGTTTTGTTTGCAACGATTAGCATCCTTCGTCATTGAATCAGACTGCTCCGGTGTATACATCTCCCCAGTTCACTTAACCTTGATGTCTTCTATATTTTACCAGCTGAATTAATAGTCTAGTTTTATGAAATTGACTTCTTTATTGGACGTTAAAATAAATAGAAGACTTTATCTGGTTATTTGGCCGTTTTCTTTAAAGTTCTTCTCTTTGTCACTCCTGAATAACATAAAGGGAGGACTAGGTTTTTCTGGGAAACACATTTGAATTAGAGGTTGGACTTTAAGCCCGATTAATTAAGACTGATATATTAATTATTAAAAATACCGTTCCCCATTTTCTTTTTTAAAATTATGAAGACAATTTTTATTTTACATATAAAATAAAAATAATCATGTTGTCACTTGAATGTATATTGCAGATAAATTCATTTTTAGTAGTATTCCTTTTTTTGTTGTGTAAAGACAACAAAATATTTTAAAAATATATAAAACAATTAAAATTATATTAAATATATTAAATAAAATAAAAATATTTTTAAATTATGAAAATAGGATGAATCAGAAATTTATTATGCTTCTTCCTAATTATTGCAAAGAGAAGGAGCAAACATCATAACTATTGTCTTAAAAATAACTGATGAAACAAAAAAAGAGGCTACTGGTGTAATTTAGCTTAAAATATTGTTTATTAAATTCCTTTTATTAGCTCACAATCTCCTTATATATATATATATATATATATATATATATATATATATATATATATATATATTCTACAAATTTTCAATCGTTAATAAAATATATTTATTCCTCCAATCAAGTTCAAAAACATTATTTCTAACCTACAGAGAATGACAACTGTTGTTAATACAGTTTTATGCAAATATTTATTCAATAATTAAATTATAAAATTTATGGGGTGCTTATGGATTCGAACTGAGATTCTTCAAATCCGAATTCTAGCATGCCTTAGCGCTGCGCCAACTTTCCAATACCTAGAAATATATTTCTCGAAGATATATATTAATTTTATCTCTCACCTTGCTGTCGTCGAAACCTCTATTGTACAACTTTAAACTGTTGTCATGGCTACCACACATAAATAGTGCTCTGGGGTAACTAACGTTTTCCTTGTTATACTTACTTCAAAAATTATGTTTATATTACTTGTTTTTTATTTGATGCATATTAAATTATAGGGTTTGAATACAAATAAAATTTGCAATACATTTAAAAACCGTTTTGAAAAAGTGTCACTTTCTAGTTAACGGAAATTTCATAGATTATTTTATCATTCTAATCTTCTGGACTACAGTGGTAGGAGTACTTTGGACCTGTAATAAATTACAGCTGTGACTTTCCAAATGGATATATGTGACCTGAGTAGATTTCCTAGTACGCAAACGTCCTCGCTAATGACACCATTTCTCACAATCCGAAGCCTCCCAAATGCCCAAACGTCATCAGGGATTACAGGCTCCTGCCCTTTACTCTAAGCATTCTCCTGACTGCCTGATCTCATTGCTCTGTTTCCATTTCTTTTTGTTAAAATATCCCCCATTGTCACATTTAATAATCAATCATTGTAAAAAAATGATGTATAGACGGACTTTTCTTTAGAATTATAAAATAAAAAATAATATATTTGTAGACATAAAAACGTCTGCACTGCGAGTCAAGCTTTGCCATTTATTAATATAGTGTAAACGTTTTCATACATATTCCTTAAAATGTTCGGTTCTGTGTATATGAAGAGAAATTAATACTGTTGCAGAGTATCTAATAGCTATAAACTAATTTATATAATTTATTACCATTGTCATTCAATTATTAACAATGACATACACACACAATGAAGTAAAATACTCAGTTCGAGTATTAGTAATTTCATCCAGCAAACTAGTAATTACATTTGATACAAATTAATATAATGTAATTTAAAATATCAATAACAAACTACGGCAACGTATTTCCGATTTCCATTACCAAGTTTTTCCAACAATACCATGCTGTTTTTTAAGCGTTGAAAAACAATTCCATAGAACTATATCAGTAATGACATTAGAATACTTCATATGTACTTTTTACTGAAAGAGAAAGATTTATCACAAGATCAAATTCCTGCCATTCTATGTTTAGATAAACCTTGCCTGCAGTAGTTGTGAGAAGCTTCTAAACAGTTGAGGAAAGCCATAGTGGGAATGCACTGGAGAAATTAAACAGCTAAATGAACGTTATAGATTCCAGGTAAGAAATAAAGCCATAGTTGAAGATAATTCCAGAGGGGATAATAGGGTTTCTTGTTAATAGTGTGTCTCCATGCTTTTCGATAAAAGAAAATTGGTGATAAGAAATAATTTGAGGTATAAAAATAGGTAAGAAATTAAACTTTGTTGATGATAGATATAAGAAAGGAGCATATCTCCGTAAAATGAAAGTTTGGACTGTACTAAAGATTGTAGCAGTAGTAGACATAAATTCGGGCAAAGATTTTGTATTTTATAAATGAAGTATTTTAAACAATCACGAAAATTGTGAAAAACATTTGAGTAAATTTGTTTTGCAGTTTTACAAATTTTAAAGAAGGATGAAATACTTAAATATTTTAACAAAATATCTTATGAAGATAGGTGAAATTATAAATTCTAGGAAAATACAGAAATATTTTTTCATTTTATTTATAGTCGTCATAATTAGAAGAGGTATTTAAAAAATGCGGCGAATATATAAAAAAAATTTTAGTGAAACAGAATAAGAGTTGGAAGGACAGATTTGTAAATGTTATAATTTTAAAAAAACCTACGAGGCTGTATGCAATAAATAATGAATTTTATTACATTTACTATATTGTAACACACTTTAGACGGTGTTACATATTAAATTAGCAAATTTCAGAAAACAAACGAGAATGGATTCAAAATTGTAATAATATATGACTATGTAAAAAAATTGTTATGTATGAGAAATATTTTAATGAGATCTCTGGCTGATAGTGACATCTAACGGAAAAAGATTAAAACAAGTAATTAAGGTAGGGATACGCCCCCCGGATGCGCGGTAGGTAGGAAGGTTGCACGCAACTAATATATCTCTCTCATTTGGCCAAGATGTAAGAGGGGAACGGACATCTCCAAGAGCAAGAAAATTTTATTTGGTTTTTTTTTATTTAAATTATTGTAAAGTTTTAATTTCATATAATCATGGCTTAGAACACGGCGTACGTTACCAGGTACCAGATGGGACGCTGAATTATTGATGGCATTTCCCGAGTCTTTTCCACGAGGATGATACAAGGCTTTTACCGAGACTTTTCCACGAGGAG
Organism: Prosapia bicincta; assembly: GCA_036971475.1. Taxonomy (NCBI): domain Eukaryota; kingdom Metazoa; phylum Arthropoda; class Insecta; order Hemiptera; family Cercopidae; genus Prosapia; species Prosapia bicincta. Next base: position 54,061,733 of record JBAIZL010000008.1, on the reverse strand, counting down.
GAAGCGAGGTTACGACATGTGAATACAGCTAAGTGGGCGATTTAAGACTTTAAAGATTTATTTCAAAATTTAAAATGTTTCACAGCAGAATTCTAATTAATGAACATTGAACTTTTCAACTAATTAGCATAACTGTAATTACGCATCTTTTGGTGCCATTATGTTCACTTTGAATTATTAAATTTGATTATATAAAAAGGCAAGTAAACTCGAGTGCAGATTCATTTTCAGCCATTGATTGATTATTTAATTGAAAGATTGCTATCCTTAA
>JBAIZL010000008.1:54043962-54053962 GCA_036971475.1 Prosapia bicincta | reverse complement strand
AATTCTCTATAACACTCGTCAGTTGACGACACCTTGCCGCCGAGTGCGGGATTGCCAATTCTCTATAACACTCGTCAGTTGACGACACCTTGCCGCCGAGTGCGTGGTTGCCAATTCTCTATACCACTCGTCAGTTGACGACACCTTGCCACCGAGTGCGGGGTTGCCAATTCTCTATAACACTCGTCAGTTGACGACACCTTGCCGCCGAGTGCGGGGTTGCCAATTCTCTATAACACTCGTCAGTTGACGACACCTTGCCGCCGAGATCACTTTAGTCCCTTCCCCCCTCACATGTCAGATCTCCCACGTGAACCGACTATAGTAAATAAAAATAAATGACAAAATGCATGGACGCCCGAAAATTTAGCGTGCCATCTTAATATTCTAAACAATTACTAGCTAATCACAGCTATAAACGGTCTGGAACGTAGCTAGAGCCTTATCTATGCCTGCGTTTAAATCATCGATGTTAATCGCATTGTAAAACACATCATACAAGAAGAAAAGAAACATTCCCAGTGAGCTGCATATAGCATATAGAGAGATCATTTATATTCTGTAATATATATTGTCCGAATCTCTTTTTACCGCGGCAGCATAACGTTCTTTTTTTAATTGCTCGCCATTAAGTTATTTGATCCTATAGCGGAGCACTATTGGTCTCGTTCAAGAGGTTTTTCAGTAAGGTTTTGTGCCAACAAGTTTTAGTCGCCATCATGCGTTGGAATAGTGAGGAGCGTGCCATTGCCGTTGAGACCTACTTTTTAAGCGGATGTTCGGTTATTGCAACACAGCGCGCATTTCGGAATCGCTTTAATTTAGCCCCGTTGGCTGCCGTCCCAGACCGCAAATCAATTGTTACATGGGTCACTACATTCAGACAAACTGCAAGTGCGAAAAAACGAAGAACTGGAGTCCCTCGGCCCGTTAGATCACCTGAGAACATTGAAACAGTGAGAGCGTCAATGTTGCGATCACCACGGAGTTCTGCGAGCAAACACGCATCTGCCCTTGGACTATCCGATCGTTCTGTGAGAAGAAGTCTTCGTGATGATCTTCATTTTCATCCCTATAAGATGGCGATAGTGCAGGAACTTTCAGAACGTGACTTCAATTCTCGGATGAGCGCGTGTGAGCTTCTTCTTGATGTCGCTCCCGAGGGTGCTATTGTTTTTTTTAGCGATGAAGCCCATTTTCATTTGTGTGGGTCGGTTTACAAACAAAACATGCGCTACTGGGCTGACAACGACCCTCGAGAATTGCATCAAAGGCCTTTGCATTCACCCATAGTCACAGTGTGGTGTGCAATTTCCTCAGCTGGAATTATTGGTCCCTGGTTTTTTGAGGAAAATGAGGTTACAGTGACAGTGAATTCGGACCGGTATGTAAACATGCTACAGAAATTTTTTTTCTCACGGCTAGAAGAGTTGGATTTGGGGGACACTTGGTTCCAACAAGACGGTGCAACAGCACACACTTCAAGAGCATCGATGGCTGTTTTAAGGGAACACTTTCCAGAGCGCCTTATCTCAATTAGAGGAGATTTGGAATGGCCGGCACGCTCTCCCGATCTGTCCCCTTGTGATTTTTTTCTATGGGTTTTTTTTAAATCCCGTGTTTATGTGAACCGTCCAAGAACTCTACAAGATTTGAAGACCAACATCCAAGACGAAATTGCCAACATAACACCTGCTACGCTAACAAGAGTCATGACAAACGCCAGAAATCGGTTTACGCAATGTATGGAGAATGAGGGTCGTCACCTAACAGATATGATCTTCAAAACAATGTATATGTAATCTCTAGACATGTACCTACATTATAAAAAATAAATAAATATTTTCAAATGCACACAGTAGTTTTTATTGAGTTTTCAAAAAAGGATGTTATGCTGCCGCATCCTCTATATCTGAGATATGGGGTTTATTTTAAAATCAAATAGGTATTATAACTTAATCTACCATTGTTAGGCAATGCTATAGAACAACAAATCGTAACCACGCTCAAACCTTACCACATCTTAAAGACCCTATTTTTCCTTAGCAAAACTGGCAATACATAATGATAATACTGATCACATAAACTCTAACGAATTGTAGATACTAATAAAGAACTGTAAAACTGTACGTGGGTTTACTAGCAACAATTAAATAGACATTTGCGAAAAATAGATCAGAAGGAAAGCTATTTGTCGTTTTACTAGGACTTGGTTTGTATTGACTGATTCAAAAACTGAAAGACTCAATCTCTAAAGGCGCACTTCTTAAATTCTTCAATGCTTTCTAAGGGACCGAGTTATATACTATAACCAAGTTAAATACAGATTTTTCGGTTTGTGCATGCTAAAGACATAATATTTTAGTCCTCATGAAAACGTGGAAGGTTTGACATCTCGCAGATAAGCTGTAAACCTTAAACATCTAATAGTATAAAGTAACATACAACTACGACAAATCGAAAGACTTTCTAGATATTGGGAAAAATGTGTTCGAATAGGCACATCGAAACCTTTTCAAGTCTTTTTCTCAACTCCAATTCTTCGTGTAAAAAGAAAATGAGAGAGAGAGCGAAGATACCAAACATTTCTTTGGGTTTTATAGGGGACTCATTACACCAATGATTTGTACGACAGAGAGAACGTTTGATTGGTCAATGTCGTTTCAAATCACAGGTTTCGTACGGCATTATGTTAGTCTCTGGTTTTATGACTACGATGCCTCCAAAATCATAAAAAGCCAATATATTTTCCTGTCTTAAGATGTATACATTCCTAACTCCGATTTGATCAAAGGCCATACATTTCCATCAATAAAATTATATACACCTGAAATAAGGATGGTTTTTTGCAATGGACACACAAATGAAAGATAAAATTCAAGTGGAACGTAAAAGAGAATTATGAACACATATATAACCGAATGCCAGATTAAATGTAACGCCCGCTTTCAATAAAATAGTTATAGGGTAGTTTAAGTGATTAGATTAGTTTTAAATAAGTAACTAATTGTTATGTTGTATTTCATTGCAGTGTAGCCCTTGTTGCAAAGGCAGATTTATTTTTCTTGTATTTACAATTTCTAGTGCTCTCGTAGATGATATATTGTTTATCGAACCATCTTCCTAACAGGCACCTCCAAGCTGCAGATTGATCGGACGATATTGGCATCTAATGGAAAGATAAACTTGAATAATACAGTCAGTTTACTAGATTAACAATATGGGCTACAACTCTACTCCTAACCTTTACTTAACCGCACAAACCTATAACATTATTAGGTCCACGCGAAAAAAAATAAGTATTGTAAAAAACACGTTTGATAAATGAATACTCCTAGATTTTATAAATTCTAATTCTTGCTACTTTGTAAATATAAGTTGTACTAACCAAATATTTTAAACTAGATTTCTATGTATTTAAAATACTTAAATAACTCACCTAATACTCAGAAGTATTTATTGATATTGAATACATCAAAAGGTGAATGAATAAATTGTTTCAGATAATATAATACTATAATAGGCTATATAATACTTGATCACAGTAAGCGCAAATACATATCTTATGATTAGCATAACACACTAGAGTCCGTTTGTGTTATACATATAAGGCTAATCAAACCATCTAAAACGTGCTACAACTTGGTTGCAGTACAAAAATGTGTTATATATTGTACATTGTATATAGGCCTATAATATATTGCATTAAATATTATCTATTACACACACACACACACACACACACACACACACACAGACAAACACACACACACACACTCACACAAATACATATCTTCTGATTGGCATAACACACTAGAGTCCGTTTGTGTTATACTTATGAGGTTAATCTAACCATGTAAAACTTGCCACAACTTGAGTGCAATACAAAGATGTGTTATATATTGTATATTGTATGTAGACCTATAATATATTGCATTAAATATTATCTATTACACACACACACACACACATACATATCTTCTGATTGGCATAACACACTAGAGTCCGTTTGTGTTATACTTATGAGGTTAATCTAACCATGTAAAACTTGCCACAACTTGAGTGCAATACAAAGATGTGTTATATATTGTATATTGTATGTAGACCTATAATATATTGCATTAAATATTATCTATTACACACACACACACACACACACACACACACACACACACAGACAGACAAACACGCACACACACACACACACACACACACACACACACACACACACACACACACACACACACACACACACACACACACTCACACAAATACATATCTTCTGATTGGCATAACAAACTAGAGTCCGTTTGTGTTATACTTATGAGGTTAATCTAACCATGTAAAACTTGCCACAACTTGATTGCAGTACAAAGATGTGTTATATATTGTATATTGTATGTAGACCTATAATATATTGCATTAAATATTATCTATTACACACACACACACACACACACACATACATACACACACACACACACACTCACACACACACACACACACACACACACACACACACACACACACACACACACACATACACACACACAGACAAACACACACACACACACACACGCACACCCATACACACACACACACACACGCGCGCGAACGCACACACATGCGTTTTCTCTGTATGAGGATGAGGTACTTTAGTACTGTAACGGGTCAAAAATGCCCTAATATGACAAATATGTTCAGCAAAACGTAGCGTATGCTACTTATAGGGGCACAAGTGGGCCGGCTCAACATGCTCTAAACTTTATCTGATTGTGTTGGTTGACAACACTGTCGAGACCTTCCTGTTTCCTTCTCTCATAACGTGACGATTATTATCTCTTTCGTTTAGTGCCTTATAGTAAACTATGAATTTAGAGAAAAGACGAGTCGGTTCAAGTTGCGTTTTTATTTTCTTCTATTTATACAAACATATTTTTAAAACAAAAATATATGCATTACTATAATTCAATTAGTATACCTACACGTTGTCGGGGCTGTAAGAAGTCTTCACTCTTTACATTCCTTGTAAAGGAGAATAAGGGTAGCTGAAATTATGTAGGACAGGAAACTATTTTTATCGTTGGGGAATATTGAAAAAAAAAACATTTACGTAACACAATAGTATGTTAATTTCCCTATGCATAATTGTAGCCTATGTGTAATAAGGAAGATACACGCTCAAAAGTTCTTACCGTCTCATTAAGGTAGTTTATGTATTTGCCTTGTGATATTGTGCGGTAGAGGGCCTGTCTATAACCACATTACTTGAGGGAATTGGACTTGTCCAAGTTGGTCATGACTCTGCCCAATCTGACAACACCGGGGGAGTTTCAATTCCCTACATTAATCCGAACGATCTCTACCAGATATACGTAGCTTGATACACTAAGCTAGAATAAAATACCGTAATTTAGCATTAAAATTTAAAAAAAAACTTTAATGTGTACTACTAAATGCCATATATTACAGTTTTTACAATGTAGTTTTGCATACATTCATCGAAAATTATTAATATTTCCTTTACCAAATTCCAACAAACTCTCTATTTCAGAGTATAGAAAAGATGGTTACCTTATAATTAAATTGTTCAGTAACTTCAGAATTGTTTTAAGTAATAACTTTTTTTAGTTTATATTAGTTTTTTATGTTTTATTATATTTATAAACATTGATTTACTAATATTTAATAATACTGATATTATTTGTTATAATACTGTTTAGTTACCAAAATTCCTTCCTTAAATATTACTCATGCATAGGCATTAGTTAGAACGGATGGTTCGGTCATGTTTTCGCTAATGTATAGCAAAGTTTTGACTTTAAATTTGTTTAAAATATCTCAAATAACAAAGTATACTACAATGTAGCGGTGATTTTTTATACAAATTTTAAAAATCAACATTTCTATGTATGTCGAGGATTGAAAATCACTGTAAAAGTTTGCTATTATCACAAACATGGATAAAAGGTGTGCGACCTTGTAGTCTTTGGTTATAATGTTATAAAAAGTGTGAAAAATAAACTAATAATAAGAATCAATAATATCTATCTACAGAAAATTTTCATCCCTCTCACCCTAAACCTGCATTTATTTTTAAACTAAACACAAACGTTTTTTTTTAAATATGCCAATAAAAGAGTAAAAACTTCACAAACATAAATACAACCTGTTTGTAATTATTGTAAATAATATTTTCATCGGATTATTCCAGTGTGTATAAAAAGGTCATATATTTCTTTATAAAATAACGCAGTTAAGCACATTGGCAAAGCTACAAAAGCTAGTAACGTACTTCCGGTCGCAAAACTTTCTGAATAAATGTGGACTTAATCTGTCTTTTACGAATCTTATTTCCACTACGAAGAGTTTTCATGATCTTACATCAAATACAACCTTTACTTAATACTATATGATATGTAATGCGACCACTTTGATATAGTAGTCAGAAAATTCAATCACGTGGAGTAAGGTGACCTGCTTCTATAGCCTTTGTGAAACGTTAATATATTTTTAAAGATGCGCCTAAGTGTAAACAGTTCTTTAAAGTAAATTAGAAGCTTAAAATAAAAGCAAGGTATCGCTTGAAGCTTAAACGTGTTCTCAAAACCTAGTAAGCTTAGAAATATTTTGTCTTTCTGGGGTTTGTTTATTTCCAGTTAGTTTTTATATTTTATTCTTTTCTTCTTTTTCAACCCTAGACTACTATCTATATTTTGTGATAACCAAGGCAAAAGTTTAAGGTTGTAAAATAAAGGTTTCGACGACAGGATAAGAGGAAAAAATCCATATACCTCTTACAGAAACAAATGTCTAAGTATTAGAAAGTTGGTGCATTGCCAAGGTACGCTAAACTTCGAACATGGGCATTCTTTGTTCGAATCTGGCTGAAGCCCACAAATTTTTATAACCTAATTTTTTTAAAAATATTTGGAAAAGACCTTTAGAACATCAATTGTCATCCACTGCTGGTTAAAAAAAAAATGTATTTGAATTAAAGAATGAAAACGTATTTTAATAACGGTTGAAAATGTGTACAATATACACATGCCTGTATATCAGGAGAGTGTGTGGTAATAGAAGAAATTTAATTTATTCAGAAGGTGATATAGCATTTCCTCGTAAACGGAGTACGACTGTTTGCATCCCCTGACGGATAGGGGTAGTTAAGAACGAGGTGCGATTGAGAGATGAGGGATAAATGAATTGTTATGCTTACTACGTCTGCTAAAATATGAGTTTATACAAAAATCATCCAAATAAACACTGGATCTATAAAAGTCCTAGCATTGAGACCATTAACTATGGAAAGTATTATTGAGCTGTGCCTCTGATTGTACTTGTTTAAAGTAATTTACAGCTTAGAACTATAAACCTATCTCAATTCCACGAAAATATATTGGAGAGTCAGAAGAAATCAAATAATGCAGAATTTGATACTAAAAGAATACACTTTTAGCAAATTATTGAACATTTGTTTTGATAAAAACTTTCCCCAAGTTATAGAACAAGAATTCAACAGGTAAACATCTAGATAAAAATATATTATCGACAAGAGATATGAGGAAATGCAATAAAATAGTGTAAGGCTTTTATACAAAATATATCAACGAAACGGGCATGACAGAATCTGTGTGGTAGAACGTGAAAGTAAGAGTGGATAGAATAATACATGATAGAAATAAAAAATAAAATTGAGAAAATGTTTGAGACAATTATAAATAGGGAATAGAAGAGGGAGAGGGAAAAGATAGATACAGAAGATGAATGTGTAAAGAAAAAAATAGAAGTTGGCAATTGTAGAGGAATATTGAAAGAGCTTGAAATAGTAAGAATGAAGTAATAAGTAAATAAATAAGCAAGGTAAAGAAATGAAACATTGGAAGCAACAAAAAGAGCGAAAGAGAAATTACGAAAGTTACTATTTTTTACTGTAAAGGCAATTTTTCTGGAGTAAGAAATAAAACGAATTATTGCCCAGCATGACTTTGTATTAAAACATAAATATCTGCATGAAATATTCATGCGTGTCTCCCACTCGAATAAACCTCCCCTCGAAGAAGACTACCCCTAGCGTATAATATCACAACAAGATAACTACAAATGCCAAACGCCCCTTTGGGACATTCCGAAATTAGACTTGCTTGACGCATAAAGGTAGATTTTGTTGGTGAATAACGAAGCAAGGAACAAATCCTTCGCATTTATTTTGTTACAAATACGTAATACAAATACTTGCTAGGGTGGTAAATTTGAGTTTACAAAAGAAACGTAATAAAAGTTTGAAAGATAAAGGTGTTAAACCTTATCTTTGTCTTTTATAATTTTAATTAAAATAAGTACGATAATAAAATAATCACGATAAATACAGAAGCTACAATGGCACAGGCTAAGACTACAATTACAATCGGAAACACTCCATTTTCACGAAATTTAGTTTTAAACTATAAATTAAAATATATTAGAAAAAAAGGTCTCGGTTTGATTATTCTGCTAGACCACCGAACTAACGTGTCTCCCTAGTTGAACGTAAAATCTTCATTGCATGTTCTGTTGGTACAACATCTGGATTGTCTATTAAATTGATCTCCAAGATGAATGTGACCTATCTTCACACACTCTCTACTAACGTAATGTGTCTTGGTCTAGAAGGTGTTTCATTGAGTATTAAATACTGTGTATTGATTAAATACTAAAGTATTTGTTATAATTTGTGATTTAACTACAGAAATGGTTGCATTTATATTAATACCAATTAAATAACCAACAGTCACCTTACATATATGTGTTACAGCCTTAAATATTCTTCAAAGTCTTGGGGTGTTAGTGAAATAACTACGATTTTCCTCGTTCAAACCATCTCCTGCTTATAAAATATTTATGGATTATGACTAAATAAAAATCTCCTAAAGGAGATGCTCCATTACATGAGGAGAAGGCTCATCGTTAAATAGCATTTTAATTGTATAGTTTACTGAGCTAAAAGAGAATATTGAAAAGAGTGGATTACATGGAGTTTATATGAGTCAAATATTATGAGTATATATTTGGGTAAAAATATGCCAATATTTGGAAATAAATTTAGGACCATCAGAAATAAGGTTCGAAATGCACAAGAGAACAGAAAGCGTTTATAATTAGCTTATGAGAAACAGAACAGATGTAGGATATAAAAGAAAGGAGAAAGAGGGGTTTTATGTACAAAATAAATAGAACGGTAAAAACGAAGATAGAAATAATAGCAACCGATAGAAGGGAAACCTTATGAAGGGAAACAATTTGGAAAATGAAGAGAAAGAAGGCTAGAGAAAAGACAACTAAAGTTAAAGAAAGAGAATAAATAAAAAGATGGAAAAGTAAATAAGAAAGATACATACAGTGTCTATTTTACTTTTTTTTATAAAATACATTTGTTGTTTGAAGAATAAAACAATAATTATAACATTCCACAGCTGGGAATTAAAAATAAGCATCTTCATAACATATGCATGCGATAGCGCCTATTGTGACTATACAAACCTCTACTAGAAGAAAGCAACCCCCAGAGTGTAATAGCACAAGAAGATAACAACAAAAGTCAAACACCCCTTTGGGACATTTCGAAATTAGACTTGTTCCATGCATAAAGGTAGACTTTGTTGCCAAATAATGACACAGAGATTTTCCCAAAAGCTTTGGCTTTTTAACTTTACCCAACACGAAGACCTTATTATAAAAACTACGCAATAAAAGAACCTGGTGAAAATAGTATATTTGAAGGTTCAAAGGGATGAACTTGTTATAATTTTGTGTAGATCATTTATGTTTAAAAATCGTACTATATATACACATACATTGACAAAGTATTGCTATATTGGATGATAGAATGTTCTCATCGGTTAGCATATAGTTCACCATTAAAATTAATTAAGTATGCAATCAATTCAAGCCACAGTATTGGCCGATGAAAATTCTCATTGGTTAGCAAAACGTTCAAAATTAAAATGATTCATTTAATCTG
>JBAIZL010000008.1:54011462-54038962 GCA_036971475.1 Prosapia bicincta | reverse complement strand
AATAAAAAATATCAAATTAGTAAAACAAAAGCATTTTATATAAATTAAAAATATAAATAAAGGTTAACTGAGAAAGATATTGGCCTTAACAATGTTTATTTTTTATATCGTATAAATATTTATGTAAAATAAATAGTTTTTGCAAAACATTAAAAAAAATTGTCCCCATTTAACTAGCGGCAATTTCACAATTTATTTTATATTTTTACTTTTCTGAGCTAGAGACCGCTTTTTTAAAGTTAAATTTTTAAATAAAGCTTAAACAAAGTTAAAATGTGATTTTCATTCAAACCCATTCCGCCAGAGATTCGATGTTCGAAGATGTCTAGGGAGGAATGCAAATGAGCTACACTTAGCACGGTATGGGTTTCGCTTTCTAATGCGTGAACCATTTTCATTCGTTAGGAATATATCAAGCAATTTACATAAACTGCTTCTGACGGAATCTTCATATTCTCAATAATCGATTATCTTAATTCTCTTCCTATATGTTTTGTTTGCAACGATTAGCATCCTTCGTCACTGAATCAGACTGCTCTGGTGTATACATTCACCCGAGTTCACTTAACGATGATGTATTCTATATTTTACCAGCTGAATTAATAATCTAGTTTTATGAAATTGACTTCTTTATTGGACTGTAAAATAAATAGAAGACTTTATATGGTTATTTGGCCGTTTTCTTTAAAGTTCTTCTCTTTGTCACTCCTGAATAACATAAAGGGAGGACTAGGTTTTTTTCGGAAACACATTTGAATTAGAGGTTGGACTTTAAGCCCAATTAAATAAGACTGATAGATTAATTATTACAAATACCATTCCCTATTTTCCTTTTTAAAATTATGAAGACAATTTTTATTTTACATATCAAATAAAAATAATCATGTTGTCACTTGAATGTATATTGCAGATAAATTCATTTTTAGTAGTATTCCTTTTTTTTGTTGTGTAAAGACAACAAAATATTTTAAAAATATATAAAATAAATAAAATTATATTAAATATAAAAAAAATATTTTTAAATTATGGAAATAGTATGAATCAGAAATTTAATATGCTGCTTCCTAATTATTTCTAAGAGAAGAAACAAACATCAAAAGTATTGTCTTAAAAATAACTGATGAAACAAAAAAAGAGGCTACTGGTGTAATTTATCCTAAAATATTCTTTATTAAATTCCTTTTATTAGCTCACAATCTCCTTATATATATTTTCTACAAATTTTCAATCGTTAATAAAATATGTTTTTTCCTCCAATCAAATTCAAATACATTATTATTAACTTATAGAGAATGACAACTGATGTTAATACAATTTTATTCAAATATTTATTCAATAATTAAATTATAAAATTTATGGGGTGCTTATGGATTCGAACTGAGATTCTTCAAATCCGAATTCTAGCGTGCCTTAGCTCTGCGCCAACTTTCCAATACCTAGAAATATATTTCTCAAAGATATATATTAATTTTATCTCTCACCTTACTGTCATCGAAACCTCTATTGTACAACTTTAAACTGTTGTCATGGCTACCACACATAAATAGTGCTCTGGGGTAACTAACGTTTTCCTTGTTATACTTACTTCAAAACTTATGTTTATATTACTTGTTTTTTATTTGATGCATATTAAATTATCGGGTTTGAATACAAATAAAATTTGCAATACATTTAATAACCGTTTTGAAAAAGTGTCAATTTTTAGTTAACGGAAATTTCATAGATTATTTTATCATTCTAATCTTCTGGACCACAGTGGTAGGAGTACTTTGGACCTGTAATAAATTACAGCTGTGACTTTCCAAATGGATATATGTGACCTGAGTAGATTTCCTAGTACGCAAACGTCCTCGCTAATGACACCATTTCTCACAATCCGAAGCCTCCCAAATGCCCAAACGTCATCAGGGATTACAGGCTCCTGCCCTTTACTCTAAGCATTCTCCTGACTGCCTGATCTCATTGCTCTGTTTCCATTTCTTTTTGTTAAAATATCCCCCATTGTCACATTTAATAATCAACCATTGTAAAAAAATGATGTATAGACGGACTTTTCTTTAGAATTATAAAATAAAAAATAATATATTTGTAGACATAAAAACGTCTGCACTGCGAGTCAAGCTTTGCCATTTATTAATATAGTGTAAACGTTTCCATACATATTCCTTAACATGTTCGGTTCTGTGTATATGAAGAGAAATTAATACTGTTGCAGAGTATCTAATAGCTATAAACTAATTTATATAATTTATTACCATTGTCATTCAATTATTAACAATGACATACACACACAATGAAGTAAAATACTCAGTTCGAGTATTAGTAATTTCATCCAGCAAACTAGTAATTACATTTGATAAAAATTAATATAATGTAATTGAAAATATCAATAACAAACTACGGTAACGTATTTCCGATTTCCATTACCAAGTTTTTCCAACAATACCATGCTGTTTTTTAAGCGTTGAAAAACAATTCCATAGAACTATATCAGTAACGACATTAGAATACTTCATATGTACTTTTTACTGAACGAGAAAGATTTATCACAAGATCAAATTCCTGCCATTCTATTTTTAGATAAACCTTGCCTGCAGTAGTTGTGAGAAGCTTCTAAACAGTTGAGGAAAGCCAAAGTGGGAATGCACTGGAGAAATTAAACAGCTAAATAAACGTTATAGATTCCAGGTAAGAAATAAAGCCATAGTTGAAGATAATTCCAGAGGGGATAATAGGGTTTCTCGTTAATAGTGTGTCTCCATGCTTTTCGATAAAAGAAAATTGGTGATAATAAATAATTTGACGTATAAAAATAGGTAAGAAATTAAACTTTGTTGATGATAGATATAAGAAAGGAGCATATCTCCGTAAAATGAAAGTTTGGTCTGTAATAAAGATTGTAGCAGTAGTAGACATGAATTTTCATGTAATCGGGCAAAGATTTTGTATTTTATAAATGAAGTCTTTCAAACAATAACGAAAATTGTGAAAAGCATTTGAGTAAATTTGTTTTGCAGTTTTACAAATTTTAAAGAAGGATGAAATACTTAAATATTTTAACAAAATATTTTATGAAGGTAGGTGAAATTATAAATTCTAGGAAGATACAGAAATATTTTTTCATTTTATTTATAGTCGTCATAATTAGAAGAGGTATTTAAATAATGCGGCTAATATATAAAAAAAATTTTAGTGAAACAGAATAAGAGTTGGAAGGACAGATTTGTAAATGTTATAATTTTAAAAAAACCTACGAGGCTGTATGCAATAAATAATGAGTTTTATTACATTTACTATATTTTACTGTTACATTAGTGTTACGATATATATGCTTTTATGTCCTGAAATAAAAACCGTAAAAATCAACGATAATACTGATAATTTGCATATTGTATAGGATAATAGGTAAAAGTAGCGGAGACATCTTAACCACAGTATCAAAGTACAAAGTTAAATGAGGTGATCAAAATGGACATTTTTCTGCACCATAAAAACTTTTACCCGTCTTAACGACGTAAGCGGCTTTCAATGTAGACACTGGAAACTGGAAATAGCTCTTTAAAATCCCACCTTAATATCAAAACTCTTATTTCCATAATGCTAATGAGAGCATTTCAAGAGTGAGAAACCTCAGGAGGCATTTCTTTCCCTGATCGACTGAGTCACTAAACGTCTGGACTCTATAGATTTTAGTTATGTTTGTATGGAAATGTATTTTTATCTACTTAGAAATCTCAACATATCAATAAGATGGGAATGACGCAAGATAGTTTAAGACATGATGGAGTCGTTCATGTTTAAAGTGAACATTGCTGATGTTATAGTCGGATTTGTCAAAGTGAACCAAAGATGAGTATATTATGCATCTACATACCGAGCTTTCACTAGTAAGAAACCCCTTTGTACATTATCAAACTGCAAATATGTGAACATTTGCCTGCAATAGCGCACACAGTGGGCTGTAAAGGTTAATATACAATAAGCTGTGAAAGGTTTAAAAGCTCAATGTTTCACCTTTGAAATATCTTTTAAAAAATCGTAAATTCAGCATTTAATCTTTTGCGAAACATCACAAAGATAATCTCAGAATGTTCAACGAAGGGGTTCTGCTCAAATAATGCCTATTTTCAATACTATTAGGCAATATAATGATGTATACTCTAAAAAACGTTTTTTGTTGAATAAAAATACGGTTGTTCAAGTATAATTTTAAAATAATTTTGCAACGTTTCTGTAAGTATACTCTCATCCTAATTCAGACCTAAAGTGCATTGGACAAACCTAATTGTTTAGGTCTAGAAACGTTTAAAATGAAAATTATTTAATAAAATCAAATACCTACTCTAAATGACGCACATAGTAAAATTAATTTAATAAAACACCTGACAAAACGTGTTTGTTTATGAGAAATAAAATCTAAAAGACAAATTATTAAAAATAATTAAAATGTGTCAACAATTTATTAATACCTATTCCACTATTATCATCTAACTTCTTGAAATATTTACAGTCGTCGACGTTTCAATGATTTAAAATTAGAACATCTTAATAAAGTAATAACACTTGTGTTGTATAAGTGTTTTTACTTTATTAAGACATAATAATTGAAATTATTGGAACGTTGGCAAGTGTGTATATTTCAAACGGTTGGTTTATATAATGAGCTGATAGTTTTATGAATGTGTTTGACACATTATGATTATTTTAAATATACTTTTTTTATGAATTTTTACATCCTAAGTACAAATTTATTTTATTGAGTGTTTTAGTAATTCAACTTGACTATGTGTGGCATTTATATTAGGTATTTTAAATATATATAAATATATATTTAATTATATAGGTACTTTTTAGATATAAATGGTTAGTTTTGCTCAATGTACTTTAAGCAAGAATGAGGATAACATTATAGTTATCGAAATGATACATGACTCACGAAACAACCTCATTTTTACTCAACAAAGTATTCAAGGCAGCTCATATACCCCCACGTATTATTAATGTAACAGCCCTCACTAGATACCTTACTATACCTTAGATTACCTTACTCACTATAGGGCTTACATAGTATTTAGCATTATATCCTGAAAAATGGAACGTATTATATGAAAAATCTTCCTAACATTTTTCCAAATACATTTATTTCTTAAACTATGTTTCTACATCTGCGATACTTAGAATATATATTTTTTATGTATGTAACATATATATATATATATATATATATATATATACACTTTAATTACATATATATAAATATATATATATATATATAGGTTAAATTTTATTTGTTCATATTTTTTTATTGTTCTATTTATTTTTAAATAATATAATATATATAATAATATATAATATATTAGTATATATATTAGTATATTATATAATATAATATATATAATATAATATATATATATATATATATATATATATATATATATATATATATACATAACTATAAGTTATTAGCTACTAATTTTATATTTATTATTTGTTGATAATGTCTTGTTTATTTATTGTTATTATATTGATTGGTATTTATTGTTATGTTTATATTTATGATTAAATTTCTATTCCAATAAATTGTTACATGTTTTTATGCTCTCGTTTTAAATTACTTATTTTTGTTTATTTGTTCCAATATATATATGTTATTTATTTTAGTATTATTATATCACTTAGTTTAGTTTAATTTAAGTGTTATGAGACACTGTTTTTGGTTTGTTGATGATGGCCTAAATTGTTATTTTCCTAAATAAAAAGAGTGGACGACAGTTGAGGACAATACAGTTTTCTTTTTAAATAATTATGGATTATATGAATTTAATGGATTATTCTTTGCTGCATGTGGGAGGAAGAATTTCAGAAAAGGAGCAAGGTATGCAACAGAGTTATTTAGTCTGGTTTGGGTTAAATTGAGTAGTAACATATGATTTTATCAAATAGCTGATATTATATATAGGTTATGTGTTAGAACAGCTGTTTTAACGCATAGTTCATGTAACGTTTTTACATTGTTTGTAATTATTTAATAATATGCAGCTAAAATAAAAATTGTTGATAGTAACTTGACTAGAAATTGACTTCAAAAAGTATTTTGTTCAAGTTAGTTGGTTTTTTCGTGTAATTCTAAAGTTATTTTAGTTTACACAAAACTTCCCATTTCATTCAAATATTTACTTAGCAAAATGAGTGCTACCTAAATATGTTATTACAAAAAACATTGAAATATCTACTGAAATGACAATGTCAAAAGCGATTGAAATATACAGAGCATGTACTCTAAAACAGCATAAATTTGCTGATGTAAACAAACACAAAAAATAACATGAAGTGACAATGGATTATAACAGTGGAATAAATAAAATGAGAACAATCAAATTGTGACAGCAGAAATTCAGTTGTCAACGCTGGCAAGATGAATTAGAGCCGACCTGAAACTGACAGTCTAGTTCTAAATGAGGAGTGGAATTGATAATTTAACACACAATGATGTTTTATATTATTTACTATTTTTTAAAGACATATCCTATAATTTTGATTAAAAGTAGTGAACGCCAGAATTAGACTATTTAGAAATCCATCGAAATACCACGCATCTCTCTAGTACCACAATATAAGTTGTAGATGCTACGGTAGATCCAAACACGCAAGCACTTCGACTTACATAACAAATTTAACTATGTGTTTAGAATACATTTCTAATCTAAACTCTAAAGTGAACTGATTGTTATACTACACATCATTATATTTCTACAAAGGAATCAACTGATATTATTAGTGGATTTGTAAGAGTTTCTAGTTGAAATGTTTTCAAAAAACTAACACCATCTTGGAGCTGTGCCTGCCTCGTATTTTAAAGATTACCCAAAATAAATGAGTGCTTGGTTAATACTATCTTGTGAAAAGGTTTACAGAGTGTGAATCAACTGATATTATTAGTGGATATGTAAGAGTTTCTAGTTGAAATGTTTTCAAAAAACTAACACCATCTTGGAGCTGTGCCTGCCTCGTATTTTAAAGATTACCCAAAAAGAAATGAGTGCTTGGTTAATACTATCTTGTGAAAAGGTTGACAGAGGGTTTTCCTTCGAGGCAGAGTACTAGGGTTAGATCTTACTAACTCATATGCAGAATTATTATTTTATTTTTTCTTCAGGGTCATTGGCCAATACTAGTGGTTTCTTGAACGTGACTGAGTAGTCAAGCATCCAACAAGAATACCCACAAAGCTCGGTATAGCTGTTCACTCGTATGCTGGCGTGCGATTGTTAGAAAACCTGTACTAGTCCTATACAAAAACATCTCTGTTTGTAGTGCGTGTTGCGTCAAAGGCTACCGGTAAGAATTCGCAGGCGTTGCGTGTAGAAAACCGATAATATAAATATAGGTAATTTTTTGAAATCTTCATTTAAAGGTCTAGTATAAATGACAAATCATATAAAATCAGTTTTATAGCGCCCTTTTGGCCTTACTAAATCTACATTAATGTATTATAAATACTATACCTCATAATATAATGTGTGGGGAATGGTGTTTCGCTCCCTCTATCCTTCCCCACGCCTATAATAATGGATTGTTGTGTCAAATTCATTATTCCCATTTAATTCTTTCCTCCTTTCTCTCTTACTGTGATGCGTTTAAATGTTATAATATCCTCAAGAACCTCGTTTTTAGTGAAGTACTTCAGGAAGAACTAGGCGCTAAGAACAAGTAGGGAACTCTCTAGCTACTATTGATAATAAATGGGACTACGAAGTTGACGTAAAGATCCTATAAAATTGGTTTCAGTTGATTCTATCAGGGCTGAAATAGCAAACGTACGGGAGATCAAATGACGAAAGACCAGCCAATGTTTCCTTTTTTTTCAATGAAGGGCATTTCTAGTGAGTTTTATATAGCTGTAGCAGGAATTACAATATGCCTCATTATCTATAAGTACTCATCTCTACGTAAGTGAAACATAACTCCTACCGAAGGCTTCACACAAAAATGTACTGGTTTTCGGATTTGTTCCTGCGGATATGTTTTCGTCTCTAGAAACATTCTGTAAGATCTTCAGAACTATCGACAAAAACATCTTCAATCCGCCGCGATAGATATGCAGAATGTAAAAGGCGATATATGAAGGAATACATTAAAAGTGTGTCTTGGCTTCAGTCGTGACACATAAAATACACCATATTCTATTAACAGTGAAATGTATTGACACGCGTTTCGACGGAAAAGCAAATTGGTTTGACAAAAAAAAAACCAATATATAAAACATAGCGTGTTTTCATCCTCTTTGTTTACAAAATTTACTTCTTTCCACGAAAGTGATATATTCTTTTCAATAAAAAAATACGGAATAGTGAACAACGTCAAACGATTTTTCCCTTTGGAGAAAGCAAATGAACCAAAGGAAATGAAATCTACTTGTGATATTTGTTTCATAAATGTCACATGTTTTTCTAAGACATCTAAAACGATATTGATATCACAAACAACGGAAATATATAGATAAGAAAATTAAGAAGGATTTATTACCAACATTTATGATCAATCACATGAACAAAAGTACACAATAAACAACCATAGAGTATATTTTTTTGCTCTTGAATTATAAAACTTAAATAGTAATTTGACATCTTAAATGAAACAAAACAATAGAAATATATTCACAACCATCAACAGGATTTCGATAACACCAAAGTAAAACACAAAAAAAACATAGAAATATAACCACTGGGAAACGTTTCACTAAAAAAGTTGAATAGTTATTGTAACATAACCTACGTGTTATATTTTCTACGACATAATCTATAAACAAAAGCAGCTGATGCCTGAAATCATATGTTATCATTTAACTCACTTTGAGGTGAATAATATCGTAACGATGTAAATTACCCTGTCGCGAAATTGTATGTTAATATCCCTCTAACAGGGTTTTCTAACCGTAACTTTAGCAGTGTTCACTTCACTTCAATTATTTAAACCAAAATAATTACGTTTAGTACTTATACCAATAGCATGAGTCCGTTGTAAGAAGTTCCGAGGTATGCAAACTATTCTCCATCAGAAGACTGTTTAACCTACCTTTAAACATACACACAGCACACACACACACAAACACACACACACACACACACACACACACACACACACACACACACTCACACACACACTCACACACACACATACACACTCTCTCACACACACACACACACACACACACACACACACACACACACACACACACACACACACACACACACACATATATATATATATATATATATATATATATATATATATATATTTATACTCTATATATAAATAAATATATATATATATATATATATATATACAGAACCTTTTTATTGCTATTTCATAATAAGTTAGAACGCAATTTTCTCGTTTCTACTTTAATAACCAGTTTGTAAACAAGGACGAGAGTATATACTTAAGAGGTAATAAGCTTTTCGTGAGCTACTCTGCTAGCATTATTAAAGGCTTGAACGTGTTCACTTGTCTTCTTTAAATATGTTGTGTGCTCATTTTTATATCCTCTTCAAAAGTAAAAGGGTTTTAAGTTGTGTTAGCGAGCTCGAATCATTGACAATGATGGCAATGTACCTGGAGGGAGGCTGAGACTTCTTAAGTAAGTATATTCTTGTTTGTTTCATTCAACGTTTTATGAAAGTTACGCATACATCTATGTGTATATTTCTACGCTATACAGAGCCGTAATTCATGTATGACTAAATGTCCAACAAATTTATAACTCAACGGTTGTTGTGTCATGGTTTGAGGTGTTTGCAAAACTTTCGAATCCTTCTTATAAGGGAAATGAAGATATTCCGAAATATTACCACAAATATATAATTTTACACATTGCAGTTTATTTTTATATCATATATTTTGAAATTATAGCTGAACTTTTAAATTTAACAGTGAACAGTTTTTGGCTCTACATCTCTAATATTGTTTGTACCAGAAAACCACGTGAACATATGCCAGTATCTTTCACTTTCCTATAATATCACTTACTTTTTATTATTGAGGCCGCTCGTTTTTCCGGAAATGTCTCCCATTGCAAATCACCTCGTAACTGTAAGCCAAGAAGACACATATAAAATAATATAGGTTTCAGAGCGGGATTTCTGTACAAACTAGAGGATTAGAGTTGTTTAATATTTTCAACTTTTTTTTAGTTCAGTTCTATTATTGAACTATTTTTTCTCAAAACCTTCTTCGGATAATGAACTCCATACTACGTTCAACACCTAAAGGTCATACGCTCTCCATCATTACACATTAAGTTTTGTAATAGTTACCCTTAACCATTTGAACCTAATTTCCTTAGTACCGTTTCTCCGGCTATCCAGCATAACCTTTGCTCCTAGGATGCCTTAGCTCCCCGTAACTTGAAGAGTGAAATAATTTCCTATTATTAAAGCGTGTAACACCTTCTTTACTATTTCTTCCGTCGAGCATGATGTTAGCCTCTTTGTTCTAAGAGCACGAATCTGGGCACAGTTTCCATAACCTAAGTGAGACTATCGTTCAGCATTTGCAGTCGGATGGGCTACACTGCATCCTGTTTGATAAGCTCATACTGCATGCTGTGTGACAAGCTCATACTGCATACTGTGTGACAAGCTCATACTGTAACTGTATGAAGCAACTGTGGCGTAATGTTTATTTTTAAATAAATAAAACCTCTAAACCACAAATAACATTTATTTAAACCAATGTACATTTCGATTGCCCAGCAATCATCTTCAGAGGTATTTACAAAATACAACTGAGTTGTATTTTTTAAATACCTCTGAACTGGGCAATCGAAATGTACATAAGGTTTAAATAAATGTTATTTGTGGTTTAGAGGTTTTATTTATTAAAAAAAAAAAAAAAAAAAAAAAAAAACTAATACTGCACGCTGTGTGACAAGCTTATACTGCATGTTGTGTTACAAGCTTATACTGGATGCTGTGTGACAAGCTCATACTGCACGCTGTGTGACAAGCTCATACTGCATGTTGTGTTACAAGCTTATACTGGATGCTGTGGGACAAGCTCATACTGCATGTTGTGTGAGAAGCTCATACTGCATGCTGTGTGACAAGCTCATACTGCATGCTGTGTGACAAGCTCATACTGCATGCTGTGTGACAAGCTCATACTGCATGCTGTGTGACAAGCTCATACTGCATGCTGAGTGACAAGCTCATACTGCATGTTGTGTGAGAAGCTCATACTGCATGCTGTGTGACAAGCTCATACTGCATGTTGTGTGAGAAGCTCATACTGCATGCTGTGTGACAAGCTCATACTGCATGTTGTGTTACAAGCTTATACTGGATGCTGTGGGACAAGCTCATACTGCATGTTGTGTGAGAAGCTCATACTGCATGCTGTGTTACAAGCTTATACTGGATGCTGTGGGACAAGCTCATACTGCATGTTGTGTGAGAAGCTCATACTGCATGCTGTGTGACAAGCTCATACTGCATGCTGTGTTACAAGCTTATACTGGATGCTGTGGGACAAGCTCATACTGCATGTTGTGTGAGAAGCTCATACTGCATGCTGTGTTACAAGCTTATACTGGATGCTGTGGGACAAGCTCATACTGCATGTTGTGTGAGAAGCTCATACTGCATGCTGTGTTACAAGCTTATACTGGATGCTGTGGGACAAGCTCATACTGCATGTTGTGTGAGAAGCTCATACTGCATGCTGTGTGACAAGCTCATACTGCATGCTGTGTTACAAGCTTATACTGGATGCTGTGGGACAAGCTCATAATGCATGTTGTGTGAGAAGCTCATACTGCATGCTGTGTTACAAGCTTATACTGGATGCTGTGGGACAAGCTCATACTGCACGCTGTGTGACAAGCTCATACTGCATGCTGTGTGACAAGCTCATACTGCATGCTGTGTGACAAGCTCATACTGCATGCTGTGTTACAAGCTTATACTGGATGCTGTGGGACAAGCTCATACTGCATGTTGTGTGAGAAGCTCATACTGCATGCTGTGTGACAAGCTCATACTGCATGCTGTGTTACAAGCTTATACTGGATGCTGTGGGACAAGCTCATACTGCATGTTGTGTGAGAAGCTCATACTGCATGCTGTGTGACAAGCTCATACTGCATGCTGTGTGACAAGCTCATACTGCATGCTGTGTGACAAGCTCATACTGCATGCTGTGTGACAAGCTCATACTGCATGCTGTGTGACAAGCTCATACTGCATGCTGTGTGACAAGCTCATACTGCATGCTGTGTGACAAGCTCATACTGCATGTTGTGTGAGAAGCTCATACTGCATGCTGTGTGACAAGCTCATACTGCATGCTGTGTTACAAGCTTATACTGGATGCTGTGGGACAAGCTCATACTGCATGTTGTGTGAGAAGCTCATACTGCATGCTGTGTTACAAGCTTATACTGGATGCTGTGGGACAAGCTCATACTGCATGTTGTGTGAGAAGCTCATACTGCATGCTGTGTGACAAGCTCATACTGCATGCTGTGTGACAAGCTCATACTGCATGTTGTGTGAGAAGCTCATACTGCATGCTGTGTGACAAGCTCATACTGCATGCTGTGTTACAAGCTTATACTGGATGCTGTGGGACAAGCTCATACTGCATGTTGTGTGAGAAGCTCATACTGCATGCTGTGTGACAAGCTCATACTGCATGCTGTGTGACAAGCTCATACTGCATGCTGTGTGACAAGCTCATACTGCATGCTGTGTGACAAGCTCATACTGCATGCTGTGTGACAAGCTCATACTGCATGCTGTGTGACAAGCTCATACTGCATGCTGTGTGACAAGCTCATACTGCATGCTGTGTTACAAGCTTATACTGGATGCTGTGGGACAAGCTCATACTGCATGTTGTGTGAGAAGCTCATACTGCATGCTGTGTTACAAGCTTATACTGCATGCTGTGTTACAAGCTTATACTGGATGCTGTGGGACAAGCTCATACTGCATGTTGTGTGAGAAGCTCATACTGCATGCTGTGTGACAAGCTCATACTGCATGCTGTGTTACAAGCTTATACTGGATGCTGTGGGACAAGCTCATACTGCATGTTGTGTGAGAAGCTCATACTGCATGCTGTGTGACAAGCTCATACTGCATGCTGTGTTACAAGCTTATACTGGATGCTGTGGGACAAGCTCATACTGCATGTTGTGTGAGAAGCTCATACTGCACGCTGTGTGACAAGCTCATACTGCATGCTGTGTGACAAGCTCATACTGCATGCTGTGTGACAAGCTCATACTGCATGCTGTGTTACAAGCTTATACTGGATGCTGTGGGACAAGCTCATACTGCATGTTGTGTGAGAAGCTCATACTGCATGCTGTGTGACAAGCTCATACTGCATGCTGTGTTACAAGCTTATACTGGATGCTGTGGGACAAGCTCATACTGCATGTTGTGTGAGAAGCTCATACTGCATGCTGTGTGACAAGCTCATACTGCATGCTGTGTGACAAGCTCATACTGCATGCTGTGTGACAAGCTCATACTGCATGCTGTGTGACAAGCTCATACTGCATGCTGTGTGACAAGCTCATACTGCATGCTGTGTGACAAGCTCATATTGCATGCTGTGTGACAAGCTCATACTGCATGTTGTGTGAGAAGCTCATACTGCATGCTGTGTGACAAGCTCATACTGCATGCTGTGTTACAAGCTTATACTGGATGCTGTGGGACAAGCTCATACTGCATGTTGTGTGAGAAGCTCATACTGCATGCTGTGCTACAAGCTTATACTGGATGCTGTGGGACAAGCTCATACTGCATGTTGTGTGAGAAGCTCATACTGCATGCTGTGTGACAAGCTCATACTGCATGCTGTGTGACAAGCTCATACTGCATGTTGTGTGAGAAGCTCATACTGCATGCTGTGTGACAAGCTCATACTGCATGCTGTGTTACAAGCTTATACTGGATGCTGTGGGACAAGCTCATACTGCATGTTGTGTGAGAAGCTCATACTGCATGCTGTGTGACAAGCTCATACTGCATGCTGTGTGACAAGCTCATACTGCATGCTGTGTGACAAGCTCATACTGCATGCTGTGTGACAAGCTCATACTGCATGCTGTGTGACAAGCTCATACTGCATGCTGTGTGACAAGCTCATACTGCATGCTGTGTGACAAGCTCATACTGCGTGCTGTGTGACAAGCTCATACTGCATGTTGTGTGAGAAGCTCATACTGCATGCTGTGTGATAAGCTCATACTGCATGCTGTGTGACAAGCTCATACTGCATGCTGTGTGACAAGCTCATACTGCATGTTGTGTGAGAAGCTCATACTGCATGCTGTGTGACAAGCTCATACTGCATGCTGTTGTGACAAGCTCATACTGCATGCTGTGTGACAAGCTCATACTGCATGTTGTGTGAGAAGCTCATACTGCATGCTGTGTGACAAGCTTATACTGCATGCTGTGTGACAAGCTCATACTGCATGCTGTGTGACAAGCTCATACTGCATGCTGTGTGACAAGCTCATACTGCATGCTGTGTGACAAAATCATACTGCATGCTGTGTGACAAGCTCATACTGCGTGCTGTGTGACAAGCTCATACTGTAACTGTATGAAGCAACTGTGGCGTAATGTTTATTTTTAAATAAATAAAACCTCTAAACCACAAATAACATTTATTTAAACCTTATGTACCTCTGAAGATGATTGCTGGGCAATCGAAATGTACATAAGGTTTAAATAAATGTTATTTGTGGTTTAGAGGTTTTAGTTAGTAAAAAAAAAAAAAAAAAAAAAAAAAAAACTAATACTGCACGCTGTGTGACAAGCTCATACTGCATGTTGTGTTACAAGCTCATACTGCATGTTGTGTTACAAGCTTATACTGGATGCTGTGTGACAAGCTCATACTGCACGCTGTGTGACAAGCTCATACTGCATGCTGTGTGACAAGCTCATGAAGATTACTGAGAAATTTCTCCATCAAATCTATCTCCCATCCACCACCGATGGGTTTGCTTTCCTTACTAGATGGCTAACACAGGATACAACCCCTTGAAGAACTTCATTAGAATTTTGATTCCGGCTTTTCAACGGTGACCGATACATTTGCTACAAGTGCTTGATGTTCTCTTGTGGATCCACCCTCCAGGCAGATAGAACAGTCTCCAGTAAAGAGCAACTTTAAGGAACCTCAAATATAACATTGTTTTCCAGTGACCGCAAAATAGTCAAGGTCGCCTTCGGGAAAAGCGTTCGAGTGTCGTTTAAAGCACATTCCCACCGAATATCGGGAAACCACTGTCCACTATCTAAAGTATCAATATTGTGGACCTCCTTAAATTAAATATTTGCGATAGGAAGGTTTGTACACTTAGTTTTATAGCCCGTACTTGATGTTATAATTTCTCATGGATATGTATTACTGTAGTGCAAACTTCGAAAACAAATTATTATTAAAATACAGTAATTTGAAAAGGCTTGAGAAAAAGGAAATATGAAAAATTCTTCACAGGGTGCACATCGGTAAATTAAAATAGATAATGATTGGAAAGAGTCAATTAGGTAAAGCACAGGAAAATGTTACACAAATGAGAGTGTATCAAGAGAGAGAAAGGATAGCAATATTCTTAATAAAAAAACTTGGGTTGTATTATCTGTTGACAGTGTGCGAACTTCCTAATAATGTTAATGTAATAAATTAATGAAAAGCTTTTTCGACGTTATTTTGTGATATAATTAATGTTGAGGGGTTTGTGGGTATATATATATATATATATATAGTAGATTCTCGATATTTTATAGTAGGGTCGAGACCCCCTCCGATTACCGAAACCTCAGATTACACGGAAATACGTTCCTGTACATTAAAAAAACAGAAGTTCGTATAAACCCTAATACTTTAATATAAAAACACAATAAATAAGTTTATAGAGCTTTATATGAACATTTCCTGGAAGGTCAACTCATTTCTTTTGCATACAGTAATGATATAACCATTTCTGGGAGCCCCGACTAATTTCCTTTGTCTACCATATTGAAATGAGCATTTCTGGGAAGCCCGACTGATCTCCTTTGGATACCGAATAGTTATAAACATTTCTGGGAAGCCCAACTGATCTCCTTTGAATACCGAATGGTAATAAAATTTTCTGGGAAGCCCGACCATCATTTTGTTTCAAACAATTTTGCCCAAAGAGCAGTGTATATTGTGAAAATAACATTTTTAAACAGCTTTTCATTAATTTTAAATGTTACATATGCTTTATAATT
Source organism: Prosapia bicincta (assembly GCA_036971475.1). Lineage (NCBI taxonomy): Eukaryota > Metazoa > Arthropoda > Insecta > Hemiptera > Cercopidae > Prosapia > Prosapia bicincta. The sequence continues at coordinate 54,022,676 of JBAIZL010000008.1, read as the reverse complement.
AGAAATTTGTACCAAAATTTATTAATTTAATATGCTTTAGTTAATAAACCTACTTCAATATCAACACAAAGTAACATATGTCAAAAACAGTAGTTTTATTCTGAGTTTAATAAACAGATGTAAGTGAATATAATATGCAGAGTGGCATCGCTTATTACTTTGTTATCGTTAGTGATGTTTATTATTACACTAGCGTTACCCGGCGCACATTGCTGCGCCCGAAATCATTATTTTTGCAATAAGAAAAGCAAATCACACATCTAAATAATTATATTTCATGTACTGCAATGCTAGAAGACAGACAATGTTTTTCTTTATTTCATTAGACATATAAACATACAAGTTTACGCAGTCAACTGACCCAACACGTGAGAACGCAACATATAATTATCCAGGTTAAAAACTCGAATGTTCCAAATTTAATCCCGCAATAGTCAATGATTGTCCTTGTACCTTGTTTATAGTTATTGGGAATGCAAGTTGCAAAGAAAAATGTAGTCGTTTGAAATTAATAGGTAGATCTGATGAAATCATAGGTATTCATGGAATTAAGACCATCTCCTTTGAACTTCCCTCGTCTGATTTCTGCTCGGATCAAGTTGGGTGTTTTTTTGTGTGGCTATTCTGGTCCCTTTACACAGCTTTGGTGGATTCTAATTTCGCAAGAATATTATCCGCGATCATATTTTTCATATCAATAAATGTGATGGCAATAATTGTACACCGACAATTCTACACAGTTTTAAATAATTAATAATGTATTTTTATTTTTACATAATGTTTTTTTTTTTATATTAATTTAAGTAACGCTAGTATAGATATTGATTTCAACATTAGACTTATAGAAAGCTGTACACTGAACCATCCTAACCCTCTAATGGTATATGAACCCTCGAATGGTATATTAAGCCTCTAATGGTATGTGAGACCTCACACGAACCACCCTGAGAAAATGTTAAAATATCCACCAAATTTTAATAATTATGTTCAGCGGTTTAGGCGTTCATAAGATATATATATATATATATATATATATATATATATATATATATATATATATATATATATATATATATATATATATAAGAATATCAAATGTGTTTTCCTGTTAGTATATTTCCAAGATCAAATAATATACACAAATACAGGAATATTTAATTTATCGAAAAATAAACTCAAAGCTTTTCGTTGGTTTACATTACCAACATCCTCAGGAGTTACAATACTAAGAATGATAAAACAAACTGTCTAACAAACATGAAGCTACTAGTATGATCTAGTAGCTTCATGTTTGTTAGACAGTTTGTTTTATCATTCTTAGTATTGTAACTCCTGAGGATGTTGGTAATGTAAACCAACGAAAAGCTTTGAGTTTATTTTTCGATAAATTAAATATTCCTGTATTTGTGTATATTATTTGATCTTGGAAATATATATATATATATATATATATATATATATACTCATAAATATATATGCATACATCAGTTTTTTTGAGCATCCTTAGCCTCTGGGGCAGAGCCCTGTAAATTCTTCTACACCAATCTTCACAAAAACCATCCTGAAAATATGTTAAAAAATATTTTAAAATTTCATTAAAATGTTCAGTGGTTTGGGCGTTAATGAGATACATACATCGGTTTATGACCCATCCTAAGCCTTTGGGACGGAGCCCTGTGGATAGATCTGACCAAACTTGCCATGAATTATCCTAGGAATATTAATAAATTTCTCCAAATCTTTTGTTTAGCTGTTTTGACGTACATAAGATACTTACATACACACATAATTATAAACATCGGTTTTTGGGACATGGGACATCCTAAGCCACTGGGGTAGCCCCTGTAGATTTCTCTGAACCAAACTCATTACAAACCGTCCTAGGATTATGTTGCTAAATCTCTCCAAATTTCTTTTATTTCTGTTCTGCTGTTTAGGTATCCATAAGATACATACATACAAAAGTTTTTGAACCATCCTTAGCCTATGGAGCGGAGCCCCGTGGATGGATCTACACCAAACTTCACAGGAACCATCCTGGGAACATGTTAGAGAAACCCTTCAAATTTCATCATTTTCTGTCAGCGGTTTAGGCGTCTATGACATACATACATAAATACACACATACATAAATACATAAAAACATATTACCAATTGAAAATTTGTACAATATATATATATATATATATATATATATATATATATATATATATATATATATATATTTGTATGTATAAAACGAAAGTGAGAAACGATAGAAGGAATTGAAAAACGTTTATAAATGACGAATAATGTTTTGAAAACAAATCAAATAAGTTCTTTGAAAAGTACAAAACTGTCTAAAACTGTTTTCCGTTCAAAAATTAGTTTAAAAATACATTGCCTAATAAAATTGATATATTAAAATATTTATATTAGGATTTATCAAATTTTAAATAATAATAATCACTTAAACAATAGTTTATGACTATCCGAACATAGAATTTAATACATTTGTTAAAACTTACTGAGACAGAAAGTTTTCTATCGCTATGTACCGATCTTCATCAGTGTCTTCTGCTTGGAGATGTTGGGTCAAGCGGTGACGGTTTTAAAGGTAGGTTTCGATAGTATCAAAGAGTATGTGTCATTTTTATGTGTTTGTTCGTTTAATATGTTTGTACTTTGTGTTTTTGTGTGTCTGTAAATTTCATATTGTTCAAGTGTGTTGAGATATGGTCCTATTTTGTTGATGTGTAGGATTTCTAGGTTTTGGTAAATGTATGTGTATCTGTGTCCTGTATCTTTTATGTGGTTGTAAAATGTTGAGTTGGTGTTCTGTTTTTTTTCTTCGACTCTTTGTTTAAAGCTGCGACCTGTTTGTCCAATGTAGAACTTGTTACATTCGTCGCAGTTCAGTTTGTATACGCCTGGTGCTTGTAGTATATCCTTGTTGTTGGTGTTGTGTTGTATTTTGTATTGTAGCTTGTTATTAGTTTTGGACGCTATTTTCTATCCTGTTTTTTTAAAATTTGCGCGCTATTTTATTTGTTGTTTTATTTATGAATGGTAATGTGATGTATTTGTTCTCCCTGTCTGTAGTGTTAATTTTAGTTTTTTTTTTTTGTATATACAACACCACAATTAATAGACAAACTATGGCACAAAATACAAAACTATACTATCTGCTGTTTGTGGCAGATCCCTTAACCTTGTAAATTTGGTGAAATGCATTTCAACGGAGTGTCTTGTACTGCCTAACCTATCAACTGGGGCTTCTCTTCTTAAAATTCAAATTAGAAGTTTCCCCCATTCGAGATAAAAAATTTATATTTTTTCTCCTCAGGTAAATCTTCAAATTTGTTGTGTCTTTTTTCTTCCTCGCTATCAATTTAATTTTGATGAGATGTATATTCTGGTTAGTTTGTCCTGAGTTAGTAATTTATCTTGAAACAATTACCTACCCGGCTTGTCCAAAACGTGCTAAACTGAACCTTATTAATTTCATTTTTTGGTTTTGAGACTATACTTTTTCTAGTAAATTCAACACTTCGTCAGAGCAGGGTGGGCCCTAACGTTCGAACCTCAGAAATAAAAATTAGATCATCTCAAAGACAACTGAGGGAAAAAATTCGGAATTATAAAAATATGGCTCTAAGTTAAAAATAGAGGTTAGGTGAGTGGCAAGAAACAAATCAACTAAAGGTAAAACTTGGTTTCAAACTCTGTGTTCAGTTTTCATTGCGAGCGTATTTTTAGTAGTCAAAGAATAATAAAAATAATTCCAACTATAATATAACTTCAGCATTGTTAGCTAAAACAGTGTATTAATAATTTTGGCCAAGCACGGCCTCAAAAAGGCCAAGCACGGCCTTTTGGATAGCAGAGTAAATGGTCTTTCCATATCCCTCTTAAGGCCTTGGTATCTTAATATCTGTGTTTTACTTTATATGGATTTCACGTTTCCCACATTTGATTATGTTGTTTTCTATTCATCTCGTGATGACGAGTTTTGGTTTACTGTTCATTTTCAGTAAAGGCATTATTGCGACACACATGTATCACAGATGGGTGTTTTAACATTAGGTTTGAGGGTTTTCATCTCTAGTAAGTGAGACTGAGCCCCGTATTTTTTTTTTCAGGACGTAAACAACTATTGGGCATTCACTGGTTATTATTTCAAGACGTATTCTTACTACGTTCATATATAAACAGTTTGAAAATATTCTTTTTCAATTTATAGATTCAACATTTTATGTTTAGAAAAATGACAGCTAAATTAAAATTATATATGAAAATTAATTAGGAATATAATTATGTTAACCGACCTAGAACCCCAGCACAGAGCTTAAGACTGTTTTGTTGAATCGTTGCTTTTTTGAATGCAACTTCCTCTGCACTTGAGGAGTCAAACAGTGAATAGAAAAGAAGAGGTTCCTTTTTAATGAAGCTAATCCCATCTCCCACAAACGTAGAAGCGTTGACATCGGTTTAACGACAACCCCCTTCACTAACAAAGCCGCAGTGAGCTGTTTTCAATTTTCTTATCTTGTTAGTCAAAATACGTGTGCATTTTTTTATAATTCAACAAATCATTTCCAGGATTTTAAGCGTGTTTGTCATGTTCTTCCTGAAATAGAACGATTCTTGGTTAGGCAATTAATTTATCACTCATTATTCTTGTACTTAACAGTTTTTATGAAAATCAAACTCATTTTAGTTCATTATAATCAGAATTTTTTTAATCCTAAGCCAGTCATTGTTAAGTAATAACTGGACAAATTGTGGACATATTGTTTTATTGGACCACTGAAAGGTCACTTCATAAGTAGGTCAGCATTTACAGCACTTATGAAGTCAGACTATTCTTAATAAAAACTCAGAGAATGCTTTATGACATAACAATATAATTACAGAGAAAAAAGAAAGAAACGTTCCTACATTAAATATAAAATTAATTTAAATAGCTACCTTTAATATTTAGTGTTATAACACGGGAATAAATAATAACTAATTATTAGAGATAATTTCTCGTAATATTCATTATTTCTTAAATATTCATTGGAAAGATTTTACAAAAAGCGGATGAATCAATTATTTATCTTTGCTGTTTTTCATGCCGATGACATTTGTCTTGAGGTTGTAGTAGTATATAATATCAACTGAAAAATATGTATAAACTCATCAAGTCTATTAGAATATAGACCTTGTCTCGGGAAAAAAACACTAAAAAAGGGAATATAATAATTGCACTGCAATTACTAACTTGATGTGGTAACATAGCGAAGAATCATGGAATATTATTCATAAAAATGATTCGCTAAGGGTGGGTGACCAAAATGTTTAGGTGCATATGTGTTAAAAATATAAATAAAAGGAAAAGAATAGAATGACTTGGAGGCATTATTGATGGAAAATAATATCACATGCTCTGAAATTAATAATATAATCATCTGCATTTCTATTTGGAATATTTCTATATGTTTGAGTACAGTTTTCTGCTATTTCTAACGTTTCAATAATCTCTTCTGTTGACGCGTTTCGGAGTGACTCCATTTTTAAAAAATTCAATCAAATGGAAAAATTCAACGATTGAAGTTTTGAAAATGGAGTTAATCCGAAACGCGTCAACAGAGGAGAATATTGAAATGTTATAAATGGCAGAAGACTGTACTACAGCGTATACCACATGCTCTCTCGGACAAAACAAGAACATGACGAAAAGAATATACTCTATGCAATAGAAACGAGTTCTGGTAAAACATTATGTAGATAGACAATTCAAAACTACTTAAAACAAATATTATTGAGATTAGTATAAATCTAAAGGCATCTGTACACAGAATATAGATAGAAAACGTTCTTTTTACATATGGATACCTGAGTGAGAAGATAAAGCGATGACAGTTTACAAAACAAAATCGGGAATATGGGTTTCAAGGAAATTGATTTAACATAATAATGTATTTCGTGTCGGAAATTGAAAAGGGTTGGAAAGATCTAGGGTTTTCAGAAAATATCTAAAAAGCAGTTAGAAATCGGTACAAGAGCTGAAGATGATGCAAAATACTCGAACTAAGAACAATAGTGAAATATAGCGTAGTAGTATAACAATATTACTTTGTGGGATTGAGAGTGTTTAAGAGTGTGGTCGATATAATGAAATGTTTAAAAAAAAGTTTTGTATTTTATCTTCTAATAATTATACGTAGCGATTCCGGGTTATTTGTGGAAGCGAGTTTGTTTATTCTGTGTCGAACCTTCAAATACAACAAAAATATAATAAGACCCGCAGGAGAATTCCTCAAGAAACGCAAGTTAAACTAGCACAGAGTCGCAACTAAGACGGAATCTTATGGTTAACCGCGTAATAACATATGTGGTTGCGGAGGAACACTAAAAGACAGCGCTATTATTTGGATACTATTTTCTTGCAGAATCTAAAATAAATAAATAATAACTGTCTTATCTCAAACCGAAAGTAATAATTTACACACATTAGCGTTATCAGTATTCATAATAAACTAATAGCAAATTTATATAAATGTGAAAAGATGGTAAGAATATAAATTACAAGTTTCTATTTCTTCTTATATTACTAGATGCATTAAAAAATATATATTTTTAAACTAGGTTATGTGTTTCACGTAAAAGATAATGAGACAGATTTCCTTAAAAATCAATGAAAATAAATTTCATTTACATAATTCTACAAATAACTCTTTGAAATCCAGCAACACTTTGTTTACTTAAGTTTCCGTTTTTCTGAAAATCTATCATTTTAACTGAACAACATTTTTTTACGAAAAAAGTTAATTTAGTGAAAAACGATCGCTGGTATATTACTTGTCATTAGCGTTTAATAAACAAGAGTTAGAGACAAACGGTTCTTCACAGATGGGTTAGGTCCATCTATTTACTGTGGTCGATTTATGTTAAGCAAGTTTACATATGCGTGAAAATAATTTGTCTTTATTCCCAAAACCAGGTATATTAATGTGTTTCTTTCCTTCTTAATAATTACAGTATCTTGTATTAGTATTCCTCTTACAAGTGGGGGTACATTTGAATAGATACCACATTATGATCCTGATAGTGATTATATGTGCTTCAGACACGATACCGCTCTTATTTCATTATATTACACCACCACCATATAGTGGTACCCTATACATCCTCTACCAAGGAGGATGTCTTCTTTTAAATCTAAACGTATTTTAAAATATTTTACATCCTTTGTACAAAATTCAAGTCATATTGCGTATCGTTAAATTTTTTTTAAAGTTGGCCACATAGTATATCTTCCCGAGAGCAGATTAGAGGAAGTGCTTCTATACTCGGTTACACTATAACCTAAAAATACCTGTGATGAAACGTTTTACATACCAGTAAGAGCTAAAATGTCTACCAGTTCAGAAAATAGCTTTCATTATCACTTTGGAATATGAGTGCCTATACGGTAAACAGTTGCACCCATGTATTTAATAATTTATAATTTCTACCCCATATTTGTTGGGAGCGGATTTTAACATGACGATATTAATCTCTGACGAAAAGTTTAAATATCTGACAAGATTCATTTGCAGGACCTACACATGTATATGTAGTAATTGTATCGAAAAAAAAATAGGCAATCCAAGTAATTGATTTTGAATTAAAAAAAACACAATACAAGTTCTTTTTTTTTGTCCACTGCCTGATATATTGTGTAACAATTCAACTTAAGATCATAAAAATTAATAACTATTTGCTGTATGTAGTTCGCAAAAGCATATTAGAGTAAATGTAGAGAAAAAAACTGACCTTTTTCCTTAATTAAAACACAACAATTAGTAACAAAAGTTTAGCTATAGCCTGCAATAGTAGAGATCAACTACATTTTTAACAAATATACATAGAATGATTGAAGAAACCGGGAGTTTTTGAAATGGGTAATGTGTGTGCAGCAGTCATTCTTTGGAGGAGAGATTACACCTCTAAGAACTGCACATAATACCATTTCATTATTCAGGGAGCAATGGGTGGCACTACACCGTATGTTTCTTTACGATGCGCATGTGCGAAATATTAAGTCTACCACAGTTATGCATCGGCTTTTTCGCGTTATCTTTCCCCTTGGACGCCATGAAGTCGTTCCGAGCTAGAAAACGATTCTCAGGTTGGTTTAAAACTTGAGAGCAGTGGAAAGTATTCTAAGAAAGATGTCTCCTGTTTGATAGGACGCTGCAAAACATTGAAATGGCTGGGGAAGCTTTGAATTGTAGCCCGAGTCGGTCTTCAAGAAAACAAGCGCGAGAATTAGACCTAACTTGTCAATCAGTGGGAACAATTAAAAAAAATACAATACATTATGTCCGTGACTCAAATGTTAAAAATATTATATTATAACCAACAAGAAAAGTGTTGCATGAAGAAAAAGAAAATGCAATAACCGTTACGAGAGATGAGGCTCATTTACATTTAAATGGTTCCGTTTACTCAAAATAACAATCTTTATTTCCAACTAGATGGCGCCGCTGCAAACACTTCTGTAGATGTAATGACCGTTGGAGCGAGGCATGTTTCCAGGAAGCCTCATTTAGCTTTTTGATGATACCAGCGACCTCCATGGTCGCGAAATTGGAGCTGGTGTGACATTTTTCTATAGGGCGTAAATGGCAAGTGTACATAATTATTTTTACGTAATACACGTTCTAATTAACAACTTAACAAATGAGTAATGTTATTTTAAAAACGTCCGTTTTTTACAGTCACTCTGTGTAAGAAACATTCAATTAGACAGAGCTATTTAGTTTTACAGAAAATGAGTAACACCATCAAAGCATTAGTAATTTTAGTGAAGTATTCTATTGAAATATAGTTGGTCATTTTTACATTTTATATGCTTTCCATTTTTATTTTTTTTAATACTCTCTATCGTGAGTATGTTTGCTAATTTCATTGTTTAGGTTATGAAATGCTACAAGAAAGGTTTAGATTATCAGTAACGATTTTAAATGATTATGACGGGGTAACTTTAAATCTTTCGCTCTACTCCTACTTTCCCGTAATTTATCTCTAGGCGGTTCTAATCACCCAAGGCTTCCTCACTGAGGTAAAAGATCCGGACTCAAAACAGTGCTTCCAAAGTCTTCCAATTAGTGATTAAGTGGTTATAGTAACAATGTTTCTTCCTCGATTGTACTTAATAATATAATTTTTTCTGAAACTCTAAATTTTCTTTAGTGTAAATTTTTAAACATTTTGTAAATATTTATTTGTTTTGAATTAAATGTCAACACTACCTCTTCAGAATCTTGAATTGTTCTTTCAATGACGTATTGAAAGACAATTTAATACTACGCTTAATTTAAATATACAAGGGAAAATTAGGTGTATTATTCATTTGTTTGTCTTTCTCCTTTCGTGCGTAGTTTAATTAATTACAGGATACATTTGTAATATAAATATATATGTATATATAATTATCGCAATATGTATTCTTGTGTATTAATAAAAAATATAAGTCAAAATACAAATACAAGAATTATAATTGAATTTACAATTCAAAGCTTTTCGTTGGCTAACAGTACCAACATCATCAGGAATATTAAACAATTGATGTATATATATATATATATATATATATATATATATATATATATATATATATATATATATATATATATATATATATATACATACATATATAAATATATATATATATATATATATATATATATACATACATATATAAATATATATATATATATATATATATATATATATATATATATATGTATCAACATAGTTTATTCAAATACAAGAATATTTATTAATTTACATTCAAAGGTTTTCGTTGGTAAACACTACCAAAAAAAGATGTTGGTACTGTTTACCGTTTACCAACGAAAAGCTTTGAATATAAATTAATGAATATTTTTGTATTTGAATAACCTATGTTGATACATATATATATATATATATATATATATATATATATATATATATATATATATATATATATATATATATATATGTATGTATCGACCTAGGTTATTCAAATAAAAGAATATTTATTAATTTATATTCAAAGGTTTTCGTTGGTAAACACTACCAAAAAAAGATGTTGGTACGGTTTACCGTTTACCAACGAAAAGCTTTGAATATAAATTAATGAATATTTTTGTATTTAAATAACCTATGTTGTTTTAGATTAATAATTAGAAAAAAAACACACACACACACAGATATATATATATATATATATATATATATATATACCTAACGTGCTTTCAATGTCAATTTCAGTTTCAGCAAGCCAGCGTAGTATTTATTCACGCTTTGGCTCAGACATTATTTACAGATAAATTTGTTACTAATTTAAACATTGTTTCACACAAGAAATAACAAAATATCTATTTAAAATATAAAATATTAAAACTATTTCATGTATAGGAAACATATCGTCATAAAAATATTGTAATCCAATTGAGTTAAAAATATAAAAAAATAACGTCCCAAAACACAGCTCTGCTACTTAACTGGTATCAGTGGATATATGTGTGTGAAAGGTAGAACACTGCTCAAGGCCATAAGTCCTACCGACCCAAAATAGCACACAACAATTTACCCCTGGATTGTGCAGTGTTAAACTTTAAAAATTTCTAAAGTTTCTACGATTGCGAACACTAATTGTGATGATATGTTTTAACATGAGACGGTAATGAGCTACCTACACATTCTCGGTTTATTACAATACAAAATGATCGAGAGTGTTTCACTTTATTTTCCAGTGACTTTACCAGATGATCTTTGAGTGTCAGATATTTGGTTGGATATGAAAATATAAGGGGTGATAGGTAACTTAAGGGTAATATAAGTTCTCCTTTTGGGAATTGCAATGTTGTCTAATCTCTTTGAAACAATGTGCATTTGTTTCAAAACTGTAACACTAACAATAGAGTAGTTTCAAACTTAACAATAGAGCATTTTTGTCTATATTTTACTCCAAATTTCTCTATTTGTATACCCAATTGTTCAGGCCTGTGCATTACTGTTAACAGAGATGTGGGTTGTGAGCGCTAGACTTTGTGAGATTGAATTATTCTATGACGAAAATTTCTTGTTTTTCCTATTCTGAGATAGTTGAGGTAAATATGTAATCTAAATTCATAGATATTCTTCACAGCCTAGTTTCATAAAGTACTGCCTTTTTAGGACTCTTTAAAATGGGAGTTCCAGGTAGAGGGAAGA
>JBAIZL010000008.1:53972444-54006362 GCA_036971475.1 Prosapia bicincta | reverse complement strand
TATATATAATATACAATTAAGATATACACACAGCCCTATACACGTGTATATATATATATATATATATATATATATATATGTGTGTACCTTTGCAACACTGTTTTCTTGTATTCACTTATCACTTTCACTATATGTACTTAAACAAGAATCTTACTGATATATATATAGATATATATACAACACAAAGGAAATATTTACTTCGCACAGATTTCATAAATAGTACTTTTGCAGTAAGAAATGAAACAAATTTTTAAAATGTTGACTTCCTTACGAAAAAAAGCACTAGCATGATTTTAGTGAAAAAGAATACTTTGTGTGCGCGTGCGTGTTCGTGAGTTAGGTAGATGTGTTTGTGGGTGTGTTTAGCGTATTATATCTGTCCTCCTTAGATACCGTTGCCTCTGAGACATTGATGAAAACCCTGATTGGGAGAATGCTTGAAAACGCCAAATCTACCAACGCGACTTGAACAATAATATTTCAGATGTGTAAACGCGGTCAGCAACGCGACACAGGATTATGTAATGTTTTATTTACGTGCAGCAGAAAGACTGATTGCTCATCTCGAAACCAACCAGGAGATATTATAAAAGGTTAAATACTTTTAAAATCAAAGCAGTCATTGTAAACTGAATATTAAAATAATTGTATCTACAATTCCCATAGAATTTTGAAATTTTCTGTTTCATTCTATGAATAAATGTAGATTCATAGAAGTTTTAAACAAATTAAATAGTGCATTCTAATGTGTAACATAACGTTCCTTAGGCCTATACCCATCTCACAATTTATAGTTTCAAACAAATTGGGTAATTTTCACAATTGCTTTCAGAAATACTGTAATTTAGTAATAAAAAATCACTGTACTTGAGTGGAATATTTTAATACAACTGAGAATTTTTATATCAATAATAAAATAATTATAAGAATGTATTAGGTGAATTAGAGCCTAGCTACTGAAAACAATTCACAACCGTAAACATTAAAACCGTCTACTCTAAAACTCACCACACTCTAGTTTTTTAAAACAAAGTCGTTTCGACGGCCATGTCGCCTTCATCAGTGCTTGGCTACTACATCTAGTATAATAGTTATGCTTTGTTATATCAGTTTAATATTATTTCAGTTTACTTTATTGTATTAGTTATATAATAAAGTAAAAAATGTGTGCAAATCTGCGAAGTAAAATTACATACGCTTTTGTTGTATTATTTATGCCCGTATATTATTTATAATTAACATTTACTTCAAGAGAAGGTTTTGCCCTATGAGATAGCAATTTAGCCTACATTTTGTGATTTACAGTTTAAATTAGCGATAAAAATTGAAACTCCAAAGGACCGAATTAAAATGTAATTATTTATCTAATGACTTGAACGTTTATTTTGAAAAACGAAAAATGTTATTTTTTCAATGTCTACTCAAACTTAGGGCTGTAAACACAGGGAAGTCTAAGTCTGCGTAAATCCAACTTTACAGATTTGCTGACTGTTTTCTCATCTCTGTGGACAAGATATGGACGAAATTTGTTAATTTCACGATAAAACTCTCTCTATTATTAAGACGAGCGAAGAGTGAATTTCACTTTAAACCGGAAGCCCTGTGTGGCTTCCTTTCTGTGGTTTTTGTTCTTCTGAGCGCTGTAATGTTTAGTTTTATTTACAAGAGATTATTTTGTCAATTGTCTAAATATAAGGTTACAATCTACATTAATCCATACTATTATATAAAAATCTAATATTGCCTCTGTGTGTGTGTGTGTGTGTGTGTGTTGTGTGTGTGTTGTGTGTGTGTGTTGTGTGTGTGTTATGTGTTTGTTGTGTGTGTGTTGTGTGTGTGTGTTATGTGTTTGTTGTGTGTGTGTGTTGTGTGTGTGTTGTGTGTGTGTTGTGTGTGTGTTGTGTGTGTGTTGTGTGTTGTGTGGTGTGTGGTGTGTGTGTGTGTGTGTGTGTGTGTGCGTGTGTGCTTGTGTGCGTGTGTGTGTGCGCGCTCGCGCGTGTGTGTGTGTGTGTGTGTGTGTGTGTGTGTGTGTGTGTGTGTGTGTGTGTGTGTGTGTGATGTTGGGATCAAAATTATTAAAAGAGTAGCGAGTTGAGAGCACGACTAATACAGGTAAGCAACACTGCCAACGTGATGACATACATTTCCCTCATCCCCAGTAAGGAGGGATTGTTAGTCCATTCCTCAGTCTCACATAATCCAATCTACCTTTAAAATTATTATATTTTAGGTTTCTGATATGTTATAAGATATCTTGAATGTGATGTGGCATTCCTAACGTTGTCATATGACTTGACGCGTTTTGGCAAACCTCCCTCAACCAGACCTAAGCACAAACAATTGACTTGGCAGAATGTTCGGAGATTCTCCGAAACGCGTCAGCAAGTGGTAATATGGTAAAGCTAGGAATGGCAGAGTACCATTATATTCAACACATCTACCCTTTCTTATCATGTTTACAAGGGCGTATATCTAGGAGAAGCCATGTGATCCCGATAGAGTAGGTGTTCTTTCAGACACGTGACCAGGCACACGTAATGCCTTCAGTCTTCCTAAATAAGGTCTTATTAACTTGGCTTATACATACCTATATTCACAATTATTTACTTCCCTTCTTAGGGGCTAATAGGCAACCTGGTCATACATACTGGCTACCAACTCACTATAAAAAACTCTTCTAAGCTTTGCGCTGACAGTGTCCGCATTTTCAAGAGCTTGTAATCCATTGAGTGCAACAATTTTCAATCGATTACAAGCTATTGAAAATGCTGACACTGTCTGTCGGGGAAAACGTAGATTGTTGGTTTTATCCTTGTGAAAAAATATTTGTAATAATAAATACAAAGACAACTCTTTCCAAGTATGTTTAGGGATATAATCGCGAGGATTCACTAATGCTACTGAATTAGCGATCACGTTGTTAGCGAATGCTTCCAAGATATCAAATAAATTATTCTGTGCGGAATGTTGCCTGAGGAAACAGCTGATAGTGAAGAATGTAGGACCTTGCAGAACGATTAAGTTTATTACCCAAGGTTATCCGGGGAGAACTTTAGAGCTTCTATGCTGGAAATGTTTGATTAAAGATGTTTGACTGGTTTCGAAGAAATGAGGCGTCAGTGTTGACGGTTTATGTCGACTGAGAATATATTCAGTCGAATCGTCAGCGATTGATTCTTGTTCTGAAAACTAACTTGTTAACAAGTAATACAAAAAAACACTTTAAGTCAATTCCTACTTAGATCAACAAACGTAATTCTATTTGAGTTACTTTATATTAAATGATTACAATGAATATAAATAAAAACGAATATTATGAGTTAAAACAGCTGTTCCACCACTTGACCTATAGCATAAAATCAGCTGTTTATGAAATTATATGTTACCACTTACATTAAGCCAAATGGAACGAAATGACTATATTGCATACCGCCCCTTTTTTTTAGTTTTTCTACCATATAAAAGTGAAATTAATTCCAAAATTTAATTAATGTATTTATTTGAAAATACTGTATTAACATCAAGTGTTATCCGCTACAGCTTTAATACAGTATTATTGAATTTTAGTAGGTGATTAAAATGTATTTTAAAAATTTGAAGAAGATCTATATATATATATTCTTGATATTTTACGTTATCCAAAATATATATATGTATATATATATATATATATATATATATATATATATATATATATATATATATATATATATTAAATATATTAAATATGGTGATATGTTTTTTTGTAATATAGTTAATAAATTGAAAACATTTCAAAAACAAGAATACTTTTAATGCATATATTAATCATTATTATTATTTTTATTATTATTCATATATATATATATATATATATATATATATATATATATATATATATATATAAGAAGAATGTAAAAGGAATTGAAAAAAGGGAAATTTTATTAATGTATACGAATGTGTGTTAAAGATAGAGAGTCTATGAAATTAAATATTTTTAAATTTTATTTTCAATATATTAAATTATTATATTACATATTATTGTAATTATTAAATTATAATTAATATGATAATAATATTATAATTTATATTAAAATACATCGTATACTAATAATATTTTTATTACATATATATATATATATATATTTTAAAACAACATAGGTTATTCAAATACAAGAATATTTATTAATTTATATCCAAAAGCTTTGGATATAAATTAATAAATATTCTTGTATTTGAATAACTTATGTTGTTTTAAATTATTAAACAAGAAAACGTATTTCATATTATTATTTATATAATTTATAATTTTATATATATTTATAATATATATTTATTATATTATATATATTTATAATTTATATATTTTATTTATTATTTATATAATTATTTTAAAAATAATTTTTCATATAATTTGAAGAAGATGTAATATTTATTTATATATATATATATATATATATATATATATATATATATATATATATATAAATATTACATCTTCTTCAAATTATATGAAAAATTATTTTTAAATCACACTACTTGAAGTCAGTAAAAAAGATTAGGCCCTATAAATTCCTCGACATGACCATTTAAAATCCTTTAAGAGTATTATCTCCCTTGGACATTTATTGTACTTTAAATTTAATTAGATTTCAGAAAAGACCATAAAACTCACAAAACGGAATGTAACCTTTTTACAATAAAATACTAAATCATTTAATAATAAAAAAAAGAAAATACCCCTAGGACAGTACACCCCTACGTTAGTACTTACTTCGTTTGGATAAAGTAAAGAAACACTTCATCGGAAAAACTTTCTCCAGTTGAAGAAAGAGATAAAAGCCTATTAGAACCTAGTTACGTAGTAATAATAAATAGATGTAGCTAATAGAAAACCTGGATTAGATGTTGAAACATTTTCTACATAAAAACCTCATTTTAAAACTTTAATTCAAATCACTTCAATTAAATAACTAAAACTAAAATTAATTCATTCAAATTAGTTATTTAATTATTATTTGAAAAAAAAACTGTATTAACATCAATTGTCATTCACTACACGTTTTAAGGAATGTGTTTGAACTTGAACGAGATTAAAATAAATTATTTTATTGACGACTGAAAATTTGTACAAGATATATATATATATATATATATATATATATATATATATATATATATATATATATATATAAGAAGAATGTGAACTAATAGAAAGAATTTTAAAAAATTATAATATATAAGAATGAAAATTTTTCACTTTACAGATTAATTTTACCAAGTAAATTTAAAAATAATCTATAAATAAATAGGAAACCAAATAGTGTTGAATAAAACCATATGTAAGAGTTGAGTTTAAGCAATAGGATCATGTGATGGATGGCACGGTATGACCCCATTTAGGTTTAAAGGCCGGGTTACTTGTAGACGTTTAGGTCTATACTACAAAAAGTGTCAGCCAGAGAATCACCTTTTTGGAAATTATTTATCACCTCTACTGAGCCATATGTACGAAACTCATAAACATCTGTGTAACACTGTAACTGAATGATTCAGGCATTCCTCATGGCGCGACTGTTGGTGCTAATGAGTTAATCACGACAACGTGATGGCGAAGACATGGCTGTTAGCAATAAGGCGACCTAGGCCTCTAGTAGACAGCTGACTCAACACTTCAACTTATCGCCGATTAAGCTCTCTAGACTGTAAGAACATTATGTTAATTAGAGCTTAGTGAGAACAACCGACGACGGTAAATATTAAAATAGTTTACTCAAATTATCACTATACAATAGCTTATTAATACATACAGACTAGTCTCGTCATCTCCATCAATGAACTAGTTTCGACAGAGTCTAGTTTGTATCTATTAATAAACGAATGTGTAGTGCGATTTTGTGTGAACTATTTTAATATTGACCGTTGTAGTAGAGTGGATTACCCAATGGTTTTCTTGGAAGTAAATTGTGGAAATGTCGTTCATTTTCGGGTGAGTTTGCCGTCGAGGCTATCCAAACCATTCCGACCGTTCTCGGACGTAAAATTATAAAATATTTTTTGTACATAGCAACATGCATACATTATTATATTACTTCAATATAATACTCTTATAATATTAATATTATATATTTATTTATTTATCTGCGTGTGCGTGCGCGTGTGAGTTTACGCGCGTGTGTGTGTGTGTGTGTGTGTGTGTGTGTGTGTGTGTGTGTGTGTGTGTGTGTGTGTGTTTGTGCGCGCGCCTGTGTGTGTGTGCGTGACTGCATACGTGCGTGCGTGTGTGTGTGTTTTGAAGACGTAATTAAACTAGTTCTACAACAAATATTTTTCTTGCGTTTATCTAAACTTTTCTTTTTTTTCTTTTAAAACCTTTTATTCCAACTGTGTCTTGGTTCTTTCACGCTATTTTAAACCACAGAGTTTCTCGAAATAATTTAAACTCCAGACACAGCCTCCAGGAGGGATCGAGTAACAATAATCCATAACATTACCTTACTTTTAATAAAGTATTCAATTAGGATTTATTTCCAGAAACCAAGCATAGGATGCATCGGCAGAAGTGATGACGTGTAATAAATAATGTAGGTCATAGTTTATATAATGACCAACAATGTCCTGTTCTAAAAATTTATTTAACATTACATTATTTATTTAATATTTAATATATTTAATAAAATACAAATTAATAATGTTACCTTTTAGGCCTAGCTAATGTTGAATAACGACACTTTATCACTAATTATTTGAATTAACTGTGGTTAAATAATAATAAGCAATACTCAAAACGTCTCCCAAATATTTATTTTCACTCGATGTACATTTTGGCTACCAAGTAACCATCCTCAGAGGCACAACAACCACGACTCACAGCTTCTGAAGATAACTAACTGAGCTGGCTTTTGACTTAAGGTTATAAACAATTGAATAACTCCATACATACGAACTCACAAAACAATATACTTTATTGTCACACGCGTTTCAATGATATGTCATCATCATCAGTGACACCACAGTTGCAGTAGTAAATTTATAGTGGTATCACTGATGATGATCTCATAAGCAATTGAAACGCGTATGACAATAATGTATATTGCTTTGTGAGTTCGTGGACAGTTTATTTGTTTATAACCACTGAAGATGTTTACTTGGTAACCAAAATGAACATCAGGTTAAAATAAAAACAATTGTTATTAGAGGTTTCGAGTTATTTATTGGTACCAATATAACCTAATCTACAATACAGAATGTTATACAACCTACTAGAAGTGAACACAGTGTATGACACTATACGTTATACATTATTTTATTTTGATACGAACAACTATTGTATTAATAGCTAAACCTCATCTGAAAAATAATGAAAGCTAAAATCTTCTTATTTTTACTGTCAGCACATTTAAATATGTGTTCACTTCAAAACTATCAATAGATAATTGACAGTAATGTTAGAAGTCGATGTGCACACAGGATGAGTCATATGAAATGGCAAAACCGACAACTCATTCGATAAACAGTTCTAACTTACAATTTCCATTGAAGAACAGACACAGCTTTGAATCAGCTGGTGTAATAAATCAGCTGATTTATTATGAGCTAATTCGAATTGACTTTCGTTCTATATTAAGGTGAACTGCACTTCCTCGTACAGAAAATGAATGCTCTTCCTCAAAGGAAGGATTCCCATGTATGTCAGATTACCTGTTACTTACAGCAAGGATGTTAAGTAATAAAAGTGGAAAAATAGTGAACATTTTTCATGTTATGTACCTTTAATTAAAAATAAAATTTATCATTCTTATAAAATCTTCACAACAATACATTTATGCAATAAAATAGTTTCAACAACAAGTCACCATCTTCAGCGATATATAAAAAACTACACAAAAGTAAAAACTTATTAAAATGTTTGTAGATTTCTTCACAGTAAAAACGTATTGCGCGGTGCCGCATATAAAAAAAAAATTGAAAGCGAACCCTGTAGAACGTAATATAATCACTTAGAATTACTACGAGAATGCATAACAAACCGAAGATAAACGAATTGTTCCGAATATTTCCGAAAGCAAACAAATTGGATTTTGTTAACGCAAACTGCTGTTTCCATTGTTCACTCAGACTTTGTTTGGAGGTTATGTTTAAATCATTTTCAAATGCAGTTTCTAATATGGTCATAAATATAGTATTTAAAATGCATCCCTAAGGAAAATTATAATATTCGCTAATGTGTGGCATCCCTAAGGAAAATTATAATATTCGCTAATGTGTGGCATCCCTAAGGAAAATTATAATATTCGCTAATGTGTGGCATCCCTAAGGAAAATTATAATATTTGCTAATGTGTGGCATCCCTAAGGAAAATTATAATATTCGCTAATGTGTGGCATCCCTAAGGAAAATTATAATATTCGCTAATGTGTGGCATCCCTAAGGAAAATTATAATATTCGATAATGTGTGGTATCCCTAAGGAAAATTATAATATTCGCTAATGTGTGGCATCCCTAAGGAAAATTATAATATTCGCTAATGTGTGGCATCCCTAAGGAAAATTATAATATTCGCTAATGTGTGGCATCCCTAAGGAAAATTATAATATTTGCTAATGTGTGGCATCCCTAAGGAAAATTATAATATTCGCTAATGTGTGGCATCCCTAAGGAAAATTATAATATTCGCTAATGCGTGGCATCCCTAAGGAAAATTATAATATTCGATAATGTGTGGTATCCCTAAGGAAAATTATAATATTCGCTAATGTGTGGCATCCCTAAGGAAAATTATAATATTCGCTAATGTGTGGCATCCCTAAGGAAAATTATAATATTCGCTAATGTGTGGCATCCCTAAGGAAAATTATAATATTCGCTAATGTGTGGCATCCCTAAGGAAAATTATAATATTCGCTAATGTGTGGCATCCCTAAGGAAAATTATAATATTCGCTAATGTGTGGCATCCCTAAGGAAAATTATAATATTCGCTAATGTGTGGCATCCCTAAGGAAAATTATAATATTCGCTAATGTGTGGCACATAATTGTGTTTGCAATGATTAAGTTCATTTACCTAATAAACTATTGAAATAAACTTTTATGTAGGCCTATGATAAATTGTAAAATTTAAAACGATTTAGTTATATTAAATAAGGCTACGTTACCTTCTGTATGTTTATTACATTGTCTATAGGACATGGAATTCAAAATTATTACCTGGTAATTAAGGACTTTGCAGGGTTTTGTTACGTAACTTTCGTCATCTTATTGACTAATATGATATTTTATTAATCAACTTATTTAAGGCTGAAAGTCTGTTGGCAGAACCACCGCGATTTTTTTGTTCTTGATAGTAGAATTAACAAACGGAAATACTATAGCAATAGTGACGATAAGTTTTTGGAGGAAGATTTCAAAGTTTGTAAAATCTATCACGACAACAAACCTGAGGAGAAAATGTTGAGTATCGAGAAAGCCGTTACAGAGGGGAAATAGTTAATGCTACAGGAAACGTGAGTAGAGCCAGATGGACGAGTGAGAAAAGTAAGGCAGGATGGCCTTGGATCAAGAAATTCAGGATGAAACAGACAGAGCTCGGATAGGAGAAGCGGAAGAGGGGAAGAGATGGTCGACACAACAACAGGAAGCAGACGATTAAGTATGAACTTCAACAAAAACTTTATATTTACATGAGAAAGAGAGAGATAGAGAGAAAATGTGTGTGCTTGAGAGAGAGAGAGAGAATGTGTATGTTTAAATAAGAGAGAGAGAGAGAGAGAGAGATAGGGAGGGCGGGGAAAGAGGCTAAGATAGGATTTTCTCCAAAGTCCATTTCCAATTTTATTATTTACGAAACTATAGTGTTTTATTATTATTATTATTATTATTGTTTATAATTTATTTACTGATGTAACTAAAGTGTTACTTCTAATTATAAAAATAATTGTAATTTCAACTTTTTACATTTATAGCTGTTGAGTGGTGTGTTTCAATGAATCACATTCTCTATATATTTGAAAATATTTTATTCTTCAGGATTATGCCTAATGTACAATACCACAGACTCATTACATCGAGCCATCCAACCGTACTTAACTATTTCATTCCATCTCAGCTCTTTAGTATTCAAGTGTATTTTTGTATTATTCGAATTTGCGAACAACATCAAATAGACAATGTTTCGTAATTTAAAGACAATTATACACACTGATTAAACACACTGGAGAACTTTACATCACACAATTTACATTTTTAAAATTATAAAATTTGTCCTATAAGTAAGCCTATATGATGCATGAGCTTAGCCGCTGCGAGAGATGTAGATCGTTTCGTGCTTATAGTTTGACAATGAAAATATTGGAAAAAACCCCAATACCACAAAAATAATAAAAAATAACAAATAAAACAAGTTACTTAAGATTAAACCCTTATGTACATTTCGATGACCATGTCATCATCATCAGAGGGTCTTATTATAAAATACAATCTAGCACACAAGAAGTTACAAACTAGAATGATACCCTCAAGATGATGACGACATGGTCATCGAAATGTACATAAGGGTTTAATCTTAAGTAACTTGTTTTATTTGTTATTTTTGTGGTATTGCGGTTCTTTCCAGTATTTTCATTGTAATATATTGTACCACTGTGCTCTTGATATTGTGTCTTATAGTTTGAGTTTAAAACATGGTACATTTCTCAAAATGGCCGCAGTTTACGGTAAGTGTTAGTCTTATTTTCAGGAGAGGTTTCTATATGCGTGCGTTGTATGAAAAATAAGTCCCACTATCTTTTTTCTTATAATTTTTTTTACTTAAACATATATTTTGAAAAGTACACTAAAAAACCTACATAACTGCCTTTTTTCAATACATTTTTTGCAGCGTGGTAAGAGAATCCTACGTCATACCAATACGCAGCCAAACCGTTTGGCTATCTTTCAACGTCTTACTTCAAATCACTATTGTTTGCGAAGCGTCTTCCCCCAAGATGTTGCTTCAACTGCAGAAACAAGAGGAAGTCACTTAATAAAAGCTCAGGGGAGTGAGGCGGACGTCCGGAAACATCTCATCGAAACGCCTCAAGCACATCCTGAGTCTGACGACCAGAGCGTTGTCGTGAACCAAAAAAAAACTGTTTTTGTCAGTTTTGGTAGACGCGGATTGTCAGAAGGGCATGCATGCTTAGTTCCACAATCGGAGAGAGTTGCGAAGGGATTTCATCAAGAGTGAGGCGCCAATAGGTTTCAATTTCCTGTCGGACATCTGTTTAAGTGAATAGGTGTTTCTCCAGGTGCATATTATATATAATACTTAACCTAATGACAACAGTCATTTATATAAGTAATTAAAAAAACCTGTTTTAAGTAAATTCTTACTGACGTCAACAAAGAAAAATGTTATCATGTTTTCCTTATTTTCAGTTTGTTTCTTTATTTTATTCTTTATACTCATTTTTAACCTTAGAGTACTATTTATAATATTGTGTGATAAACATGGCAACATTTTAATGTAGTACAATTCATATACATCAATGTCAAGGAATTGTAAAGTTGGCTCAGTGCCAAAGCGCGCTAGACTCCGAATACGAAGATTCTCCGTTCGAATCCCGATAGGCTCCCAAAATTTTTATAACCTTATTATTGAATAAATATTTGAAAACAAACTTTATTAACACCAATTATCATCCAATTATATGTTTAAAAGAATATTTTTTCAATATGATTGGATGAATAAAAACGTATTTTATTAACAACTGAAAATATGTACACGATATATATGTATCAAGAGAGTGTGAGCTAATAGAAGGAATTTTAAAATAAACAGAACAATCCACCTTACCCAACTTATTCCGTGCAGATCTTTTATTAATAAAACTCTGGAAAACTGATGAGTTGATTGTGTAAATACTTGGGGAGGAAGCAACCCCTTAAATAATAACATGCTGTAGATCAGCGGTTCTCAACCTGGAGGGCGCGCCCCCCTGGGGGGCGTAGAAGAATTCCAGGGGAGGCGTCAACAAATTTTTAAAAAAATTGAATTTGATGTTGGACACAAACACACAATCATTGAAATTTCTTTATAGCTTAATAGAGCTATAAAGCTCTATTTCTTTACTCAACGAACTTTTCTTCCTTTCCAAATTCTCGTCGATGATACCCAAAGTCTTCCAAAAGAGCATTTGTTGTCTCTGAAGAACAAAATCTGAGCCTATTTCCCAGATATAAGCTCGGAAAACTGGGAATTCAAGTTACACAAGAGACCCCTTTCAAATCAACATTGATATAACTCCTGATCACATTCAAGAACAAACAATTGACTTGCAATGTGATTCCAAAGCTAAATTAGATTTCCCAAACATGGATCTCGAAGATTTCTGGCTACTATATCTTCCTGTTTACCCAGAAGTAGCAATGGAGGCAGTCAAGTTGCTTGTACAATTTTCATCAACTTATCTATGCGAGACAGGATTTTCAGCCCTGGCTAATATAAAATCTAAATATCGAGCCAGACTAGATGTGGAAAGTGACCTGCGGTGTTCTTTGTCAAAATTTCATCCAAACATACAAAAAAATAGTTAACGAGAAACAGTGCCAGCCCTCACACTAGCACTACAAAAGTAGCGAACATTTTTCTGGTTATTACTTAAACATAATGTAAGTAAATTTATCATATATAAGTCTAAATTAACTTAATCCGTCAAGGGAGGCGTGACCTCACACCAAAGTGTGAAGGGGGGCTCAGAGCCTAAAAGGTTGGGAACCCCTGCTGTAGATTTTGAAACATATTTTTAAAAGCCTACTTTCAAAATAAATAAATCAGAAGTTCCTATTCACTGCAATACAAAAATAACGCGCGATTCAATTTTAAAATTAACTACCCAAGCGTCATTTATTAGGTTTTTCAAATGGATTTTCACTGTCTGCGAAATACTTTTCAACCCGTGTTCGGAATTGTATAAAATTAACAACCCGCGAGTTCATATATCTGAATTGCTTTATCTACTTCCACCGCTCAGCTCCCACAAATGAAGCGGCAGTAACTAACGCAGTTATGCAAAACGGAATCTGCTGTTAGGCAAATCCATTACTCATACATTGTCCTGTATTTACATCTAATTGTGTTTTTTATGAATAATTGGGCGTTTTTCAATATTAGCGGTTTTTTTAATTATTATAAGTTAATTAAATAATAAACCTCGTGAACTTGTAAGATTTAAAACTGTGCAAGGGAATGTGTTCATCGTCAGAACGTAAGAACGATTTCCACAACCCACCCAACATTATATAAACTTAAAATTTATTTTTCATAATTTAAATAAATGAAACCCCTTTATCACAAATGGCTTTTTCTTTTATTTAAAACCCTGTACATTTCAATTGCATAGCAACCATCCACAGAGGTAATTTACAATAAAAATATGTAACTTTTATTATAAATTCTTGAATTTTGTAGTCCATTACGTTCGGTGAATATTATTAATCACTTAAACAATAGTTTATGACTATCCGAACTTTAAATTTAGTAAATTTGTTAAGACTGAGACAGAACGTTTTCGATCGCTATGTGCTGATCTTCATCAGTGTCTTCTGCTTGTAGATATTGGGTCAAGCGGTGGCGGTTTAAAGTTAGGTTTTCGATAGTATCAAAGAGTATGTGTGATTTGTATTGTGTCTGTTCGTTTAATATCTTTGTAGTTTGTGTTTTTGTGTGTCTGTAAATTTCATATTGTTCTAGTGTGTTGAGATGTGGTCCTTTTTTGTTGATGTGTATGATTTCTAGGTTATGGTAAATGTCTGTGTATTTGTGTCATGTTTCTTTTATGTGATTGTAAAATGTTGAGTTGGTGTCCTGCGACCTGTTTGTCCATGCAGAATTTGTTACATTCGTCGCAGTTCAGTTTGTATACGCCTGGTGCTTGTAGTTTATCTTTGTTGTTGGTGTTTTGTTGTATTTTGTATTGTAACTTGTTATTAGTTTTGTATGCTATTTTGTATCCTATTTTTTAAAATTTGCGGGCTATTTTGCTTGTTGTTTTGTTTATGAATGTTAATAAGATGTATTTATTTTCCCTGTCTGTAGGGTTTAAACGAACAAACACAATACAAATCACACATAATCTTTGATACTACTGAAAACCTACCTTTAAAACCGTCACCGCTTGACCCAACATCTCCAAGCAGAAGACACTGATGAAGATCGGCACATAGTGATCGAAAACCTTCTGTCTCAGTAAGTTTTAATAAATTTACTAAATTTGAAGTTCGGATAGTCATAAACTATTGTTTAAGTGGTTAATTTTTATATAAAGATGTATTTTTATTGTAAATTACCTCTGAGGATGATTGCTATGCAATTGAAATGTACATAAGGTTTTAAATAAAAGAAAAGGTCTTTTGTGGTATAGAGGTTTTATTTATTTAAATTAAACATTACACCACAGTTGTCTTGTATTTTTCATAGGTAAAGTTATGAAGACAGTGTAGGTTTATATAATGAACTGATAACATTTTTGACTAAATATGTTTTTTTTTGATGAGGTAAAATACGCATGTCAGATTTTCATAAACGGAAATCACGGAACTAATATAATACCATCAGTTAACGTTTTCATCTTCTCTTAGAGGTTATTTGGAGGTTATATTTATTTTTTTAAATTCAATTTTCTATTAGTCATTAGTATCATATATTTAATTTTCATAATACTTTACATATAAAACTTTAATTAAAGTTACATGTTTGTGATAGAATCACTGATGATGATGATGACATATTGCCATTGAAACGCGTTTGAGATTAATGTTTTGTAATAGTGAGTTGTGTATATTTCTTGTGTTATTTACTTCAATACTGTTTACTTTCTCAAAACCTCTTCTTCTCTGCCTGTTTTTCTTATTTCCAATACTTTAAGCACTCTGTAACGTTAGTATTTTGTTTCTTTCTTTACAAATTATTCGTCTTGCCTATTTTAATGCTTTATTCCATACATTGATTAAAATATATAGCTTGCCTTCTCTCCATTATCTAAAACATAATTTCTTATAATAAATTCATTCAGTGTAGTTTTTCAGTTTCTATAACCTTTTAGGATCTTCTATTTTTCAATATCGATTACTACTTAATGATAATTCAAGTATTCTAGGTTATTCGCATTTTTAGTTTTTCTCTTCTCCATAAAATGTGATCCTTTAAAGCAAGATTTGCCTGACTTTGATAAAGTTTTGACGCCATCACTTCGTCGGGCCTTCTCTTTCCGCCCATTTGTTTGTAAGCTTTGGATAATTCGCCCAAACATTCGGATGAATGTCCTTCCAGAGCGCAATACTGCAAACTCTGCACTCAGTATTTACTCTGTAGTGTGGGCAAATTTACTTTCATGTTTTGTCTTTAATTCCTCTAATGTGAAGAACAAGGACTCGTGTGACACGCATGACCTTGAAACCATATTCCCCTAGCGTGCAATTGTAAATAATCTAAAAAAACAATTCTGAAAAATGTTAACACTTCCTTCCTTTTATATTATTTGTTACATTTCTGCGCTGAAATGTACAAAAATACATTTTCGTAAATAAAAATACTCTTTAAACTTAAAAGGCCATAAATATGTATTTATTTATTACAATTAATAAAGAAAATCAAGGGCAAAAGGCATTTCTGTAGGAAATCATAGGCTTTAATATGTTCTGTGCTTAAATAAGTTTAAAGAATGATAGCATATGAAAATTTGAAAATATATTGTACAAGAATAAAACACAATTATTTAAAACTTGCAGTTTTTGAGATTATAATGCGGTTTTTATAGAAATTACACTTGTTTGTAT
Organism: Prosapia bicincta; assembly: GCA_036971475.1. NCBI lineage: Eukaryota > Metazoa > Arthropoda > Insecta > Hemiptera > Cercopidae > Prosapia > Prosapia bicincta. The sequence goes on along the minus strand of JBAIZL010000008.1, from coordinate 53,990,568 downwards.
TATCTTGGCAAAAAACCACTACTTACTGATTTATTCAGCAGACGCGTTTCGCGCTAGGTCAGCGCTTTTTCAATGCTGTGAATTACTGACAAGACTGTTCCTCAGGTGTGTTGTGTTGGTGTGAGTCTGTGGTGTATTATGTTCTGTGGTATGTTATTGTTCATAGAGTAGTTGTTAATTATGTGCTCAAATATAGTATTTGATTGGGAGTGTGTTTTGCCATCTAGAATGTGTTGTGGATTGTATTTATGGTGTTTATATATTTCATAGTTTTCTTCTGTGTTACGTTTTTTGCTTTTATTGATGTAATGTAAAGCTTTTAGTGTCTATGTCAGTCTGTGAGTTTAGTGTTGTGTTTTGTATGTGTATGGTGAAATTTGATGTGGGTTGTTTCTTTCTTGTCTTTTTTACGTGTTCTTCGTATCTTGTGGTAAATGTTCTCCCTGTTTGTCCTATATAAAACCTGGGACAGTTGTTGCATGTAATCTTGTATATGCCTGCCCTGTCGTGTTTATCCTGGTGTGTTTTTGTGCTGTGTATGTGTTTTTACAGCACAGAATACATTACCAGAACAGTACAACACACCACAGAACAAAAATACACCACAGACTCACACAAACACAACACAACTGAGCAACTGTCTTGTCAGTAATGCACAGCATTGAAAATGCACTGACCTAGCGCGAAACGCATCTGCAGAATAAATCAGTAAGTAGTGTTTGTTTGCCAATGTAATAAAAACAAGTGTACATTTATTTAATTTATAATATAATACAAATCACAACTCCCAAGTATATCATCTTTTGAACTAAACAGCTAGTTTAGGTTTATATATATATATATATATGGTTAAATAACACTTTAATAAACAAAAACATTTTATTTTAGTTTTCTTCATACATTGAAGCTTTTCGCTGATTGGCAGTATCAGCATTATCAAAGTTTCCTAAGTAACTTATAGTTCTATGACTACATCTGGACTGTTCATATAATCGTACTATGCTTAAAACATTAGTTATTTTTATCTTATCTGCTTGATCAAACATCCATCAATAATCTATCTGTCATTCATCAATTTTAGTCTTTTATTCTTAAGATTTCATTGAATACCCTAAACGTTGTAATATGTTTTTATCTTACTTTTACGTACTCCTCAATAAGTGTATGTTTAATATTATTTTTATATATTTATAAATTCTCAATGATATTAATTCTTAAACCTTTTTGTGCATGTTTAATTAACTTCATATTATTGGGAGGTCGTGATTATTATGTATACAATGTGTTACTAAATTTGTTTAATATATATTAGGTTTATTATATGCATTTAAATGTTCTTTATAACTTTATTTTATTTTTTTATTAGTTTGTTCCACATAGTATGTTTGACACATTGTACATTTCATACTTTAAATACCGCTTACATCCAACTTATTTAAAATAATATTTGTATTTATTATAATACTTATTTTATTGTTTGTGTAATAAACTAGTTTAATATTAGTGTCTTTAAATAATTTTATAATCGTATTAATTTCGTATCCGGTGAGTGTGAAGTTAGACCAAATAGTTTCTTCATTATTAGTTGCATAGTTATTTTTGTTAGGAACATTTTCTAATTTTTGTAATTATATTATTGTTTAATTTATATTATATTTATTATATTTATTATAATTTATATTTGTTTCTTTTTTATATCCATTTTTTGTTTCTATTTGGTATGTAACATTTAATTTTTTTAACTTATTTGTATCATTTAACGGAATTTTATTCATTCTATATAATAAGCTATATAAGACTGCCATTTTTCGATTATATGGATGATTTTAGTAATCAGGTATATATATATATATATATATATATATATATATATATATATATATATATATATATATATATATTAAAAACAAACACAGGCTATTCAAATACAAGAATATTTATTATTTTATATCCAAAAAAAATAAAATAAATATATTTTATTTGGATATAAAATAATAAATATTCTTGTATTTGAATAACCTGTGTTTGTTTTAAATTATTAAACAAGAAAACGTATTATATATATATATATATATATATATATATATATATATATATATATATATTAATAAAGATGATTATTTTTTCTTGATTTATTATAATTATTTAATAAATTCAAAGTTTTTCATAATCAAGATGTATATTTCATTCAACATTTACAAATTTGCTGAAGCTTTTCGCCGGTGTACAGCTCCAGCATTCTCAAAGTCTACTAACATGATTTATAAAACTATTCAAACATTACTCTATTTGATTGCACTATGTACATAAACCACTGATAACTTTATCCCTTTAATTTATTCGTTTGACATTAAATGAACTATCTGTTTAATAAAATCTTAAATTCTATCCAAAACATGAAAAATTGTGTTGTGTTTAGATTTAAGTTGGGACTGTTCTTTAATGAGTATGTTATTTAATTTATATTTGTAGATATATAGGTTTTCCACAACATCCATTTTCAAACCTTTATTAATATGTTTGATTAAATTCATATTTTGTATGTCTGGAAAACTATACATATAAAGTAGGTCCACTCCAGTCTGACACGGCAGGCCTAATATCAAGTCCTCTTGTTACCCCTACCAGGGTGGTTTATCCCCTTCGCCGCATCTACCAGCATTCCATACCACGTTCTGACGACCGGTTGTAACTATTATACCCTCTGATCGCCTTAACAAAACTTTTTAAAACTAAACGCCCGATTATTCTGGAACATTGGCAAACTTAATTATTCATAATCTGAAACCCATAAATCGGGAAATAACTCCAACTTCAAGTTGAACTTTAACTTTTAACAATAAACTAAAAACTTTGGATTTTACAATAATACTGAGCAAAATTCCGCAGTTACTTGCGCCGTTAGTTAAACCATTGTGTAACAGTTTATTACAAAAATCCGGCGTTTTTACGAGATTTTTTCTTAACTCGCGTTTTTTTATATCTTCGTAACTTTTCATGTTCAGTAATTTTATTGCAAAATTAAGGTTGCCTATACAGCGCCATGATATCTGTATGATGTTTTGTATGATGTATATTTTACCAATATTTTTGTTGAACTCGGTAAAAGATGCTGATTTTTAGTAAGCGAATACTTACCGCAAATGCATGAAACATTCACACATATATAAACAAAATCTTTAAATAGCACTAAAATATCAAAACAAACATCAATAACAAAAAATAATGCAACCTAAAAATTCTATTCAAAACGTATCAACTTTTACTTTCTTTTCTTTAGCTTATGTTTGTTATTGGTTCACGCTTAACACTGAAGTTGCCTGAAAAGTATTGTCTGAGTCTGCATTGCATGACTAGTTGTTTTTGCCATTATTTTTGTTGTATACATTTCGATTGTATATCGTTAATCTTAAAATGCTATTAAAAGATCCTCACTTATGAAAAATGTTATATATATGTGTGTGTGTGTGTGTGTGTGTGTGTGTGCGTGCGTGCGCGCGCGTTTGTGTGTGTGTGTGTGTGTATGTGTGTGTGTGTGTGTGCATGTGCGTGCGTGTGTGTGTGTGTGTGTGTGTGTGTGTGTGTGTGTGTGTGTGTGTGTGTGTGTGTGTGTGTGTGTGTGTGTGTGTGTGTGTGTGTGTGTGTATGCATATGTATAACTTTCAATATAAACAATATTAGAATAAATAGAAATTACTAAAGTGTTAATATATTGCGGTTCTATCGTTGTAAGTATTCAACCTCATTTGAAATTTTACCATGTTTTAAGAAACTGGTTGATAAAAATATATTTTTTTAAATGTGTTGAAAATGTATATAATATTTTGTATCCAATAGTATCTAAGTTTATTAAGATACGTGTCTACAGAGTTTAACTTTTGTGTACAGTAGTTTTCCCCTAAATTATTCTTTCACTATTACAATGATGAAACTCATTATATTCTCATATTGTAAAAGTAGATGTCACAGATTTTGTTTCCGACATTCCTACACGGCTACGTTGCGTGGAATGTCTAGTGATTTGGTCCCCCCCCCCATTGCCAAGTACAGTGAGAATTGAATTACTTCTCTCGTCGCTTGATCTCGTGAAACAGATGTTCCTGCCTTTACAATTTAACTAAAAGACGACGCAGCCTTTATTGGGCAGCGATTTTTTTCTGCAGTGAGTTTTTTAAATTAGAAAGCACGATTAAATCTGGAGTTTATGCCCAAACGTATGCGATATGAGCGGAGAAAGCACTTCTGCAGACGGTCGTAAAAGCGAGGACATCTCTTATCTTACGACCAGACAGACAAGAAACCGTTTTGCATCGCTTTGCAAATTATACACTATTACTGGTTTAGGCTTCGGTCCAAGACTTTCTTGAAAAAAATTACATCACATAGTTTCCTTAAGAAATCGAATCGACTCAGTATTCTCCATTAATAGAAATATTGTAATATTTACAGTTGAAATTTAGATAAGTTTCAGAAAGCCCTACTCATTAATTTCAGTTTTATTAATAAATAACATTATTGCTGGTATACACCTGAAGTTTCGGTTGCAATAAACCATTTTCAAAGCAGAGATTTAACAAATTTATATCATTTAAATTTCATTTACATTTTAATACATAATTTCGTGAGCCGAATTTCTAAAGAAATATTGAGGGATCACGGAAGGTCGTACAGAGCTGAGAGAGTGCTCGAATACAGGTTTTCCTCAATTTATTATATTTATAGGGTTTTGAGAAACTTAAACTTAACAAAAATCTACATAAGAAATAAATTGCAATGAAAAACAGCTGTGTATGATTTGTAAACAAACCAATATTTTAACAGTATGAAAACAGGCTATTTGTCCTAGATTGCAATGAAAAACAGTATTGGGTTTGTTCGTTTAATATGTTTGTACTTTGTGTTTTTTGTGTTTCTGTAAATTTCATATTGTTCTACTGTGTTGAGATGTGGTACTTTTTTTATTGATGTGTAAGATTTCTAGGTTATGGTAAATGTCTGTGTATTTGTGTCCTGTTTCTTTTATGTGATTGTAAAATGCTGAGTTGGTGCTCTGTTTGTGTTCCTCGACTCTTTGTTTAAAACTGCGACCTGTTTCCTCAATGTAGAATTTGTTGCATTTGTCGTTTAAATTGTATACGCCTGGTGCTTGTAGATTATCTTTGTTGTTGGTGTCGTATTGTATTTTGTATTGTAAATTTTTATTAGTTTTGTATGCTATTTTGTATCCTGTTTTTTTTTAAATTTGTGGGCTATTTTATTTGATGTTCTGTTTATGTATGGCATGGTGATGTATTTGTTCTCCCTGTCCGTAGTGTTAATTTTAGTGTTTTTTTTAAATATATTGTGCATAGTTTGTCTGTTATTGTGGTGTTGTATACATTTGTGTATGCTAAATATTTAATGTGGTATCTATCATATTTATCATTGCACAAACATGTTCACGGTGAATTTATCTCAACATCATATTTCAGCGCATCTTGGCCGCAATCGAGTTTAACCCTTACAATAGTAACTGCGTTGTAAAAGTTATACAAATATCCGTGTTCGTATTTGTACGAGGGGAGGTTTGGGCGTGGTGGAAGCAGAAAGGACAGGGTTTGTTCATGCACCACCATCGATGTTACCTCGACACGATAAAACCATGTAAGCAGGTCCCATTGTAGCTTACATGCCGTCGTATTAACTGATTGATGTGTTGCATGAATAATTAAAATTGTAGTTAGTGCATACAAGAGTCAGTGTAACTGTTGGAACTTTCTTGTACTGGTATTTCCATAGATAGCCAACACACACCTAATCTCATGGCATTGCTCTTGACTGGCGTACACGACCATTATTTAACTCTACCATTTTATAATAATTTGGTTTATAAGGAACAATTATGGACCAAACAATGAAACAACCTCAGTAAAATCAGTAATGCCAGTGTTTTTGTCATTTGCGTTGTTTTAATACGTGAATTACTGTGTTATTTGAATAGTATTATAGATACATGTGCAGCCCCTGAAGATGTTCCAATTGGGAATCGAAACGTTGAGCAATATTTTGTAACTAATTAGAAGTTATAATTAAATAATAAAAATATATACAACTCACAAATATACAATTTTTTATTTCAAACGCGTTTCGACGACTACTTTGTCGTCATCTTCAGTGAAAATACACAAATGAAATTAACTAAAATATATATATATATATATATTAAACATAACCTATAAAGTTTTAGCAAAGGTGTTTTTACCTTTGCTAAAACTTTATAGGTTATGTTTAATATATATATATTTTTTAGTTAATTTCATTTGTGTATTTTCACTGAAGATGACGACAAAGTAGTCGTCGAAACGCGTTTGAAATAAAAAATTGTATATTTGTGAGTTGTATATATTTTTATTATTTAATTATAACTTTCACTCACAAGCCAGCTCGAATATTATTTATAATTAGAAGTTGTTTGTCCTACAATTGGTAAAAATAATTAGTCATATATAATTTGGTAATAATCCAAATTAAATAAAAAAATTCATTATAAAAAATAAAATTTTATAATAACCTAAGCTCTAAATTAGTTAATGTCGAACAGCACAATGAACGAACAATGTCACGTAAACGTCACGTAAAACGATTTATTACGTGCGAGTATTGTAAATTACATTAATGTGGTTAAAACATCAAATTGTTACTAACTAAACTTAATGCGTTGTGAAAACCCAAGGTTAGGGAAATTTCCCTGAAAGCCATGCTTACTAAATAAATACTGTATTATTGTATTATAATCGTTTTATTATTCCACTCTTTTCTTATATACCTAAATCTTCCAAATATTTTCAATCGGTAATAAAATACGTTTTTTTCATCCAATCCAGTTGAGGTACATATTTTTTTTAACCTATAGTAAATGAAAATTAATGTTAATACATTTTAAAATATTTATTTATTATTTAAATTTATAAAACTCAATGTCCCGGTCGGGTTTAAACTAAATAGCTACATGTTTGAAATTCAGAACTTTTTCACTGAGCCAACTTTCCCATAGCTAAACGTGTATTACTTAAAGAGGTATGTGAAATTATAAGAGAAAGGTGTCTTGCAAAAATGAAGCATTACATGAAACGGATTGAATGAGAATTTATAACCAACATCAGCTTCATAAATTAGAAACGAAAGAAAAGAAAGCGAATAAATAGTAACAAACAAAAATATTAGTTCAACACCACATAATGTATAGAAAGGAAAACGGAAAATTGCAAAGAAATTTGCTCTCTATTTTCCCACTCAACCTTGTGATTCTGACATATGTATATATATATATATATATATATATATATATATATATATATATATATATATATATATATATATGTATATATGTATATATATGTATATATATATATATATATATATATATATATATATATATATATATATATATATATATGTATATATATATATATATATATATATATATGTATATAAATATAAAATACGTTTTCTTGTTTAATAATTTAAAACAACATAGGTTATTCAAATACAAGAATATTTATTAATTTATATTCAAAGCTTTTCGTTGGCAAACAGTACCAACATCATCAGGAATGAAAATTACAATAATCTTATTGTACTATTCATTCCTGATTATGTTGATAGTGTTTACCAGCGAAAAGCTTTGAATATAAATTAATAAATATTCTTGTATTTGAATAACTTATGTTGTTTTAAAATATATATATATATATATATATATATATATATATATATACATATATATATATATATATATATATATATATATATATATATATATATATATATATACATACAGAATCTCTGCATGATGTTTTAAGTTTTTGAAGCGTACACAAACGAACTTGACATTTTATATTTAAAGAATTATTATAATTTAACATAATATTCAACGATAGAGAAAATAACAAAACGTAAGAGAAATGAGACCAACTATTGCATAAAATCGTACGTTATCTGTTGCTTTAATGCTACTTGTAACGGTGTTGGACGCCTAAAGTATACACTTTAAAACTCTTAAATCACTTTCAATGCGTATGTACAAGAAAAACACTTTAAAATATCTTGAAGTAATAATACAATTACTGCCCATCAATCTCTTCTACAACACTTTATGTTAAGGAAAATAGAAAAACCATTGTGCGCTAAACATGCACGTGCCGAACTTGACCTTCACGTGCGAGATAAAGGAGGCCTTAACATGCAACGAGCGTCGAACTGGACTCGGTTTAAGGGTGGGTCAAAACATAAACAATACAGTAGATGTTATGCAACAACAGTAGATCGCGCTTACAAAATCAACAATTACCGTAATATGAAAGTCCTATCTGTCATTGGTTATCGTTAAGATTGTCTTTAATTAATTCCTTCTATTAGTTCACACTTTTTATATACTTATATATATATATATATATATATATATATATATATATATATATATATATATATATATATATTTGTAGCTTTGCAACACTGTTTTCTTGTATTCACTTATCACTTTCACTATATGTACTTAAACTGGTTGTAGTAGTTCGCAGCTACTACAACCCCCGGCCAGTGATGCCCGATGATGGAGACAAAACCAGTCTTTGAAAGTTAACTCGCATAAATACCAAGTAAGATTCTTGTTTAAGCACATATAGTGAAAGTGATATATATATATATATATATATATCGCAATATGTATTCTTGTGAATTAATAAAGAACTAAGTCAAAATACAAATACAAGAATTATAATTGAATTTACAATTCAAAATTGAATCTGTCTAAAACTAAAATTCAAAACATACAGTGAAACTACATGACGCCAACTTGAATCAATCGTTTTGGTATACCGTCCAACGTTTCATTAATTTTAAACTATATGTGTTTATAATAAACAAAGACTGGGCAAACCCTGACGTTTTTCATACTAATATATTTACTTAAGATGGCGTTTTAACCTAAAAATAGTTTATTATAAATTTCATAAACGAGAAATACTGATTAGGTTTCATAATACCAATCGTGATAGAAACCTAACCTCACTTTACAAAATATAACACTACATTAATATACAGGCCTGGCTAAGTTTAAATATACCCGCAAAGTATCCGGTTAAGATACTGTTTGGAAAGATACCACGTACGTCTTAATAGAAAATACGTTGTAACTAACCCGAGCAAAATGCAAGTCAGCCCTTCACATCAGCTATTAGTTTAGCTACGTGGTAACGTACCACAACATAATGCTCTGTTTAATACAAAACTTCCTCAGAAAAGGAATTGCGTTTGTAAAGTGAGGTTATGTTTGTACGATGATGTATTCATAATGTAAGCTTTAACCACTATAATAATTCATTAAATGGTATTGCCATACACTACAAGGTTTAAAAAACGTATTCGAACTGGGTCGGATGAATAAAAAGTATTTTACTAACGATTAAAAATTTGAACAAGATACATAAATCTTAGAATGTGAACTAATAGAATGAATTAAATAAAGAACGGAGCTTAACCTTAAAACAATATGAATTTCATCAATTTTCTTTACATTTTATTGTATATTCTAATATCTTACAGAAAATCCACTAAATTATAAAATATCGAACTTAAAATAAGCACGTTTATTATCACATCTTTCGAATTAACATTTTTTTCAAATTTTACTGTTGAACTTTATTCAATTGCACTTACAAACAACACAATAATAAACACAATAATAATGCTACAAATTGTAAAATAACAATATAACAACTGAACAGTTATATTTGTTGCTAAAACGTTGAATAAGATATTTGTCAGGAATTTAATATTGTTAGGATATTATTTGACATGACTTAAACATAACCTCTAAATGAAGAAGAAAACAGCTGTTGTATAGTTATATGTTATAGCACAGGATGGACGTATTCGGGTCAGATTCTTCCAAGAAACTTTAAAGATGCGTTTACGTCTTCTATACAAGTTCACATTTCAAAACTACAAAGTGCAACATTTCTGCAATTGAAATCACCACTAGGGCTTCTCTCTTGCTAATTGATGTTGCTGGATTCAGTAATGCAAGTGAATAATGCAGGTTTTTATGCGACGGCTTTACATTTTGTGTAAAGTACTTTATAAATACGTGCCATCTATCACACGTCTGATAGCATGGATATAAAAGCCTTGAAAATGGTTATAAAATTTACAACCATTGAAAATCCAAGAGTAAACATATTTTGTCCGTTGTATTTATATGGGATTTTTATGACGGTTATAATATGAAATAAGGTATTTATGTCCAGTAAGGTTGTATCCTTAAAAAGACATAATTTCTAAAGGATACTATGAAATTTCAGAACTGTACCGATACGAAAAATGCATTATAAAAAATGAAAACTTTAGCAAAGGTTTCGAATTTATTATTTTAAAAGTAAGTAATATAAAAAAAAATTATTTTAGTTACCGTATTTTATCACACTATTTATGATATTGTGTAGTAACCATGGCGACAGTTTAAGGTTGTACAATGGACGTTTCGACAATAACCTAATGGGGTGGGGGAAATTCATACACATCTATGAGAAATATTTCTAGGAATTGGAAAGTTGGTGCAATGCAACTTCGAACATGAAGATTTTCAGTTCGAATCCGGCTTGACCCCACAAGTTTTATAATTTAATTATTTAATAAATATTAGAAAAAACTCTATTACCATCAATTGTCATCCACTATAAGTTTTAGAAAATGTATTTCAACTTAATTGGATGAACAAAAACGTATTTTATTAACGATTGGAAATTTCTACAACATATACATCAGAAGGGTGTGAACTTAATAGAAGAAATTGAATAAAGGCAGTTTCTTTAATATTCATTTTTTTATACAAGTATAAAACAAAATCTAAGATCAGGACGTTTTTAAGAAACTCAATCGATTACTACGTTTCAATCACGCAAGCGTTAAATACTCTATGCCCCCCCCCCCCCCCCAGGCGCAATAATAAATGAAACGGTCAAAGCTTCAAGTCATTCCAAAGCATGGATTGACAACTCCTCTAACAGGTCTGTACTTTGTGACGACTTGGAGTTTTATTCCTAAACAGGATCATTGAGTATCTAACTCTTGTACGATTAAAACGTTGTATTCAAATAAATAGATTTTAAAGACTGAGTTTCTATAAAATCATCCTTGCCTACGACTTATTATAAGACGTTCTAAAGAGATATTCTCCATAAAATAATTGTCCTGATTCAAAAGGTAATGTCTATAGCTAATAATTTAATTAAGTAGTAATATCCGCAAGTAATTAGTGGGAGGATAAGAGGCGGTAAATGGGACTAGGTAAGAGTAAGCTAAGGTAATGGAACTAAGATAGGGGACAGTTACAGCATCGCCTTCATTGGGTCACTTACATGGAGACCTGCCATGGGCTACACAGAACTGTGTCTTATCCGTGAAACCGGTATGCTTTGGTTCTACTTATTTTTCGATCTAGCAAGGTATTAACAGAATTTTTTTAAAAAGGAATATCTATATACATACACACACACATATATATATATATATATATATATATATATCACTTATACTTTATTGTACTTAAACAAGTAACTTACTTGCAGTATATACGATTCAACTTTCTAAGGCTTAATAAATAAATTATTAATTAATTGGCTGTCTGCTAAGGCTTGAATATGAGAGCACTGTAATTGTAATTAATACACTTTCAAAAGTCAACTCGCAAATATACCAAGTAAGATTCTTGTTTAGGTACATAAAAGTGTAAGTGATAAATGAATACAAGACAACAGTGTTGCTAAGTTGAATATATATATATATATATATATATATATATGTATATATATATATATATATATATATATATATACACCTATACTTATAACACATATAACACACACACACACACACACACACACACACACACACACACACACACACACACACACACACACACACACACACACATACACACACACACACACACACACACACACACACACACACACACACACACACACACACACACACACACACACACACACACACACACACATACACACACACACACGCACATACACACACACACACACACACACACACATAAATATACACACATGGGTGGCGTAAAGGGTATGCGTAAATATACACACGTAAAGGATAGGCACCAGTTTTAGCAATTCTCCTCCATACCCACTAGGTCCAACCATTATGTCCTTGCCTTAGTACCTAAGATAGGCGCCTATTTATGCCCCACTGGAGAGTAGGTGTACTAACGGGATACCCCTTTATATGTCCTAGCAGCCCCTACCTTAACCCTACTAGTAATCAGAATCCTACGCCTTGTAAACATATATCTAACTTTCTACAGCCACTGCTTATGACGTCACTACGTCGTCTGCGCCAAAAGGATCAACTGAATTTACTCTTAGGTTCGCATGTCACGGCTTTCATAAACCTTGTAACAGATGAATTCCGTAAGATTTTGTTATAACTTCTAGATCAATCTACAGACTTACATCTATGTTTTCCTCTAGTAACTGTGACGCCCTTAGCTTCTGTGCTACCCCTGGGCACAAAGCAACAGTTCCGAACAACAGTTCCTCTTGTTCTAGACAAGTACCTGTTAAGATTAAGCGCCAACTCGATCTATTCATTATTTCGATTCGTTTCGTTTTAATCCTATCGAAAGCTCCTTATCAAACTTCAAATCAAGCCTAACATATTTTCATACAGTATTTTGTCATAAAATATCGATTTTATTTTTGTCATGTTTATATTGTGTGAAATGTGAGAGACGAATTACGTATCACGAGTAATTCTATACAGGAAACACGCAGGTACGTAACCCTCTGCGGGCACGTAAACATAGAGACAAGGTATATAGGGAAGCATAACAAAAATCTCCCCTGGTTGTGGGAGATGATTGACGTCACGTGTTACATTATCCAGGGTCACTTAGGAACTATGGCTGCCCTTAACTGGGCCATTCACCGGTGGCATCATTCCACCCGTCATACGTCACGCAACCGCAGCTTCACAAGGTCCTTTCTGGGTTAAACACGCAAAGAGCCACGTTAATATGTATTATTTATGACCCTTTTGGGAAGTTAATGAACGAAAAAGAATGCATTATTTTTAGTACACAACTTAAGTCATTTTTTATATGTTTTATACCTTGCTGTGATTAAACTTATAAGGTGAATAGCCTCTGAGCCTAAAAATGGCTCAAACGCCGAAACTGTCACTGTGTTAACCGACTACGTTTGGCTATTGATATATTTATTACTTTCATTAATTAACTTTAGTTCTATATGGGGGACAGCCTTTTTACAAAAGGAGCAATATAGGCAATATAGTTATTTCATCCCATTTGGCTTAAAATGAATGATAACAAATGATTTTCATAAAACAGCTGATACTGTGTTATGGGTTATGTGATAGAGCAGCTAATTTAATGCCTAGATTATGTTACTTTATTTATATTAACTGTTACTATTTATTGAAAAGTATTAAAAATATTTTTTTCACCTAAGGAAGAATTGGTTTTAAACAAATTTATTCTTATAATACGTGTTTTTATAACCAATATGTAAATATCTATTTGTGGAGCCAAATAGCGCTTACAATAATTATTAACATTCCAAACAACCAGAGTGACATGAGTTTATGAATAATATTATTAGAAATGTGTGTAAGGGGGGGGGTATGTGTGTGAGCGGGGGTTGTTTATGAGTGTGTGTGTGTGAACAAGAAAACATTTTTGTATTACATTTATATATATATATATATATATATATATATATATATGTATATATATATATTTGTAGTTATGCAACACTGTTCTCTTGTATTCACTTATCACTTTCACTATATGTACTTAAACAAGCGGCATAAATACCAAGTAAGATTCTTGTTTAGGTACATATAGTGAAAGTGATCCATAATATAACTAAGCAGTAGTAACACACAGTCCCTCATAACAAAAATAGCTATAAAAAGATAGGTTAAGCACAAATAAAACGATATCATATAACCATCAGCAGTATACAGTAACAAGTACACCTTGGTAAAAGCTGCTGATTTAGGTGATCGGTGTTTACGAAGCAACATTCACAACGCCATATTCTCCAAACGTTGTGCAATGGAGACGGAAAATCACCGCATAATTGTTGTATTTCACCGCGGAAAACCTATGGAAAAGGAAGAGTCGTTGTTAGTGTCAACTTAAAAGCAAATCTATTGGTGTTGCGAAAAGGAAACTGTACAAGTGATTAGGTGAATGGATTTTTGCAGACGTCAATATAAAGCAGAATTGCTTTCACAGTATATAAGGCTTTATTGGCTTTACTTATAACTGTGCTCAATTCGTTTTAATCATACATTATAATTATTGCTGTCATAGTTTATAACTTATTGTTTACTTCATTCTCTTATAATTGTCATACTTATAAGTTTATATACATATATACTTATGTATATATATATATATATATATATATATATATATATATATATAATTAATAAATTAAAATATTTCAAAAAGAGGAATACTTTTAATGAATATATTAATCCCTAAATATAATATATTCCTAGCATAATATATTCCTATTAATATATATATGTGTGTGTGTGTGTGTGTGTGTGTGTGTGTGTGTGTGTGTGTATGTATGTGTATGTGTGTGTGTGTGTGTGTGTGTGCGTATGCGTGTGTGTGTGTGCGTGTGCGTGTGTGTGGGGGGGGGGGGGGTTGTGTGTGTATGTGTGTGTGTGTGAGAGAGAGACACACACACACACACACACATACACACTCACACACACTCACACACACACACACACACACACACACACATACACACACACACACACACACACAACCACGAAGTAAGGTATGCCACGTCAGACGAGGTCATGCGTCCTATACGACGTTTTGTTGTACGACTGATAATCCACCACCAATTAAACAACCATTTATGTGCTCAGAATGTATGATGAATAATTTCTCTTTTTTATTTCACAAATTAAAATACGAGTATTTAAGTTTACAGCTTTTAAAAAAAGTTTTTCGACAGAGCTAGGTTTCTGCACGCTATTCTATATTTACTGATTTGATAGAAACTAAAAATATTTAAAAAAATAAATTTAAAACATACCTTTGGCAATCACCCTCATGTGGCTTTGTTAAAACAATTAATATTAATTACACCTGTTCACTTTCAAATTTGGAAACTACAAACTAAACTAAACAAAGCCTCTAAGAAAATATCCCGTTTTTAATAAATTTAGAAAAGTACATTATTTAAAACTTAACAAAACTTTTGACGATAGAAGCCCGTGGATCCTCCTTCTTAGGTGCCTTTTGGGGGAATGCTAAATGCTTTTTCCCACAGAAACTAACACGTAAATTCGGAAGTCCTCCTCCCCCCATTGGGCATTCAGAAACTTTCCTGCTATCTCTGTCGAATAAACATCTTTTAAAAAAAAAACAATTTTTTTATTTAAGCAAAGCCGATTTTACATTTACTAACCAACAAATAATCATGTTACATGATTTATTTGCAATCAGAAGTTCACGATATGTTACAGTACATTTAAGGCTTCAAGATGTGATAATAACAACAACTTGCAGCAACTATTTATTTTATGTAGTTCAATTCTTATTTTAACTTTTTACCACGTCACGTACATTCCCGCGCAAAGACTAGCAGCGAACAATAGAACTCTGATATAAAAGCCATTTATTGTGCAATAATACTTCAATACAAAGAAAATTCTTTAAATAACATTCGATGAAGGCGCAGCAAAATCAAACATCAGTTCATACATAAATATTAACAAATAACAATTTATAACAGTAATATATTCTTCCGCGCCGAATTTTATACTCAGTTTTCAGTCCTTAAATTGAGTGGCGCTTCTTAGTGCAACACAGATTAGCAAAAAAAATACAATCTTTCAGATTGACTCCGAGCACTTACAATACTTCTTAACAATTAACTAATCCCCACAACATAGATGCACCAGCCACGCGAACCACAAGCAAACTACAGTGAAAACCCGGCTGTAGAGGGTTGTTCGGATTGCTGAAATGTTTGTTTAGAGAAAGTGCATACGTATGTATTAGGAAAACCTGCTGAAAACAAGTTTCAACAATAAGAATGGGCATAACTATTTTTATTTAGTTTTTTTACATAGTTTTGTTATTTGTAATTACATAAAAATGTATTTCATTAAAAATACATACCGTAATATGCTCTTATACATAACATAGCTTTTCGCAAGTTCGGATTACTGAAGCGTTCGGAGTATCGAGGTTCGGATTGTCGAGATTGGACTTTATATTTATTCTTAGAAAGTAAAACAGCATATTTAGCGCTTTACATTAGAGCTCTTTACATTTTCCTAATTTCTGAAATAATATTCTTTAAAGTAGCTTCCGAAATACTTTTTTTTATTCCTTTCCTTTCAAAGTAAGCCAAATGTACGGGTAACTTTAAAACTAAAAAAATGTCCTTGTTGTACATACTTTTACCGAAAGTGAATACAACTAAATCAATGCAGAAATATATATATATATTAAATATGGTGATATGTTTTCTTGTAATATAGTTAATAAATTATAAATATTTCAAAGACAAGAATACTTTTAAAGAATATATTTATTCAAAGCTTTTTGCCGATAAAATAGTACCAGCATCTTCAGGAAAATAATTATCTAATAAAATATTTTTACAACATTAAATCATATGTGCTACAAACGACCATATGTTTATAAGTTTATAAGTCTTATAAACATATGGTCGTTTGTAGCACATATGATTTAATGTTGTAAAAATATTTTATTATATAATTATTTTCCTGAAGATGCTGGTACTATTTTATCGGCGAAAAGCTTTGAACAAATATATTCATTAAAAGTATTATTGTTTTTGAAATATTTATAATTTATATATATATATATATATATATATATATATATATATATATATATATATATAATACGTTTTCTTGTTTAATAATTTAAAACAACATAGGTTATTCAAATACAAGAATATTTATTATTGTATATCCAAAGCTTTTCGTTGGCAAACAGTACCAACATCATCAGGAATGAAAATTACAATAATCATTGTAATTATTTATTGAAAATTATTGTAATTATTGTAAATTATTGTAATTTTCATTCCTGATGATGTTGGTACTGTTTGCCAACGAAAAGCTTTGGATATAAAATAATAAATATTCTTGTATTTGAATAACCTATGTTGTTTTAAATTATTAAACAAGAAAACGTATTTTATATTTATATATATATATATATATATATATATATATATATATATATATATATAATTAGCTGACAGTCTCCCACAAACTATCGTCGTAATTCGTTCACGAAAATTTACTAGATGTAAACAAGATTTCCTATAAAAATCAAATAAAACAGCCGAATGCAATCGATATTTCACGATGGCGGCATCTGTCGAGAGAAATAGAAAGCTTTTGTCAATGCGATTATTTCTCTCACTTCCTTCCCCACCTGTGGGAAGAATGATGGATTACTGCACATGTTTCCCACGCTAATGGCGTTTTAAAGGTCGCGGGATTATTTCTCGCGGCGTAAAATAATCTCGTTACATTCGCCGTCGTTTCTCTGCACATTCTACGGAACCGTTACGTTTAATACTAAACTAGAGGAAATATAGGGCAAAAACATGCTGTGGAATCAATTCCTTATGTTTAGGCTCCAGTTGCAAAAAACGTGCCTGGGAATATTTCATTCAAAAGCGACTAAAGATGTTACAAGCGTTTGTCGAAAAACGTAGCTGTAAAAAAATAATTTAATCGACGAAAATAGATTTAATTAGAAAAAAGCTAGTACAAAACCCTCCCCGATCCTGTTTGACACCACGTATTTCAAAGAAGCTTATTTACTTTACTATAGCCAATGCCCGCACTTGGCTGTTGAGCCATTCGGCGTCGAGCCTCCCAGTAACAACCGATTCTGGACAACTTGTCGTCCAGCTCAGGACAGGTTTAAATGTGGTCCCCATTCATGACACCATCGAGACAGAGCGAGCACGTATCGGATTCTGCCAGGCCAAGGCGCTAGAGGTGGGCC
>JBAIZL010000008.1:53962444-53967444 GCA_036971475.1 Prosapia bicincta | reverse complement strand
CTTGAGAACTTATAATGTAAGTAAACTTACGAAAAGCACGCCAAGACAAAACCTTGAACAAAGCTATCGTTGTCAGAAACTCTCGATATATTCTGCCTCAGTCATTTGTTTCTTAATATTTATTTATACCAGTCGTTATTTTTTTTAGTAACACGTTTTTAATTAAATTATGTTTATATTCTCTTAAAATCTCTAACCTGAAAACAACTGTGACTTCTTAAACCTCTGAAAATATTGGAAAGAGCTCCTATACCTTAAAAATAACAAATAAAACAAGTTAATTAAGAATAAACCCTCTTTAAAAGGGTTTAATCTTAAGTAACTTGTTTTATTTGTTATTTTGTAATATTTGTGTGGTATTGGGATTCTTTTCAATATTTTCATTGTAGTATATTGTGCTACTGTGCTCTTGATATTTTATATTTTAACCTCTATTTTACGCTCGCCCATGCCCTCTTATCCCTCTCTTCGGTGCGCCACTTAGTCATATCCCAATCATCAAGCTCTATTTAGGTTTCGTAGGTAAAATTGGATATTATATAGAAATGTTATAATCTTTGGGTGAATATAAAAACGTTACGAAAGTGAAAAACTCTTGCACTTCCGAAAAAAAATATTTCAAGCTATGGGGAAAAATATATTCTTACTCAAAACCACGTGAATATAGGCTTCCAGATGAAATACCTCAAGTTAGGTCTGAACCTAATATTTTTTCAAGTTAAATATAAATATAGATAATCTGCAATAATTGCTATTATGTATTGGTTGAATTGGCAGACATTTGACTGAGAGTCCTAGCTTTTAACAGACATGAAAATTTTAAAAAATGCCAAATGTGTGTCTCTATTAAAAACTAGTACAGTTCAGCATTATTTTCTCCTGTCGCTACAAGTTTTCGCAGTAAGCAATTAAAATTAGGTACGTAAGCATTTGTATGGCAATGTTAACACATTCCAAAACCATAACAGCTGTTCTCGTGTTTTGCGAGATTCCGGTAAATTTTTGATCTATACATTGGTTATACCTGGGAAGTGCTTTCGTTTGTTCTGACTCTGTGGTTATTAGTTTTACTTATAATCGCTAGAGCTCAGGATACGCTTCTATTCACATTGGCCTTACTTTATGGCCATATTTATAGGCTAAGTACCCTGGATATATATTATTCATTTCAACGATAATTTCAAGTTTTAAGAATTTATTATTTTTTTAATGTTTTTTTTTGTATTTACCTCCTTCTTTTGTCATACAAAAACGTTTTACCTAATTTTGAACACTTGACATGACAATTAAAATGAATAGTGTATTATATTTAAAATGTGTTGTTTTAATATATATATATATATATATATATATATATATATATATATATATATATATATATATTCTTGATATTTAACGTTATCCATTGTTTTTCCGTTGCACTGACTTTATGAAGTTAATATATTACTATGTAAGTAATTTTACATTACTTACATAGTAATATATTAACTTCATATATATATATATATATATATATATATATATATATATATATATATATATATAAAGAACATAAGTCAAAATACAAATACAAGAATTATAATTGAATTTACAATTCAAAGCTTTTCGTTGGCTAGCAGTACCAACATCATCAGGAATATTAAACAATTAAAATTAACATATGTGCAAATTATATCAAATAAATAGTTATGCCAAATCAATTACAATGTTGTTAAATTTTTTTTATTTTGCTGCTCTAACATTACAAACACTGAATATATTATCAAAGTTAGATTTTACTTTTATTTGTTCATTTATCAACTCATTATTAGTATTATATTTATGTATTTCTAAAGCTTCATAAATATTCATTCTCAGGCCTTTGTTAATTTCTTATATAAGTATCATTTTATCTATATTAGGAAATAAGTGATTATTATTAATACAATGACTAGCAAAACTTGATTTATAATTCTTAAAATTTGCATTAATTTTTCAAAATAATAAACAACATTATCAACAAATACGTATTATTAATACTTTTTTTTAATCAATAAAATAATATAATTCATAAGTAGGTCTATTTTATTATAAAGTATAGTTCAATGATTGGAGTAAATTACAACAAAAATCTGAAACCATATTTGGTAATATTATGGGGATAAACTCTAAATGAATAGATAAACAGCTGTTGCCTGAGATCATATGTTTCATGAACGTGGACATGACGTGAACTAGCAATATTTCCTAGTAACAAGTAATATGTCAATTTCTACTTAGGTCAACAAAGAAATAAATTATTTGAGTTACTTTTTAATAAATAATTATAATGAATATAAATAACCACAAATAATATAAATATAATAAATATGCGTTAAAACAGCTGTTCTACCACATTACATATAACATTACTTACTTCTTCTTACTTTAGCCAACGCCCGTACTTGGCCTCTCAGCCATCCGAAGCCGTGACTCCCAGTATAATGTAGCGAGTCCTTCCCTGGACTCCTCGTGAAAGATATCCTTAAGGCCGTCACAAGTGGTAAGATGCTCTGCCGTCCCTTCGTTGTCGGAGCAGAGTGGGCAGATTGGTTTGCCTACCACCTTCATGCGATGCAGGTGTTTCTGTAGGTAGCTGTGTCCAGTGGTCATCCTAAACAAAGCCACTGCTACGCCTTTCGGAAGATCCAGTGGTATGCTTGGTTGGATGATCTTTTCCCATTGCTTTCCTGTAGCAGCTTGTTTCCTATCCCGTTTCACGGAGTCGCTGATAGTGCTGTTTATACTCCGACAGACACTGCGGTATGAGAGGGAGAGGATCGGCTGAGCCATGGAGCAGCCACGCTTGGCCAAATTATCTGCCTTTTCGTTTCCTCTGATGTCTCAGTGCCCCGGCACCCATTGTACTGCGATCTGTTGTTTTTTGTAACATGCGGAGTGTTTTCTGGCAGTTGTTTATTTCTTTCCCTTCTTGTGGCTTTAGGGAGGTGATCGCCTGAATCGCGGATGTTGAGTCCGAGAGGAAAACTACCTTCTTGGTGTTGGCCGACAGAAGAATCTCTCTGGCCGCTTCGTCGATGGCGCTCACTTCTCTTTCGAAGTTGGTTCCGTTTTTCCCCACTGCTATTGATGTTTGCCCAATTGAGGAGAAATATCCGGCTCCGCATGCGTCATGCATTGCCGATCATCTGTGTACACACGCCGCCATTCGTCGGCCGGATACCTCTCGTTGATCATAGCTTCTGTTAGTGCTTTGAGTTCGCAGATTTGGATGTCGGCTTTTCTCAGGCTTTCACCAGGTATTGATGTGCACGATGGTATTTTGGTCCTTTCCTTTATATATTTCGTTTTCTTGAAAGGTTGTCGCTCTGATTCTTCCAATCCATGTCTTCTTCTTATTTCTGCGGCTTTTGCCAGTGTTGTGACTTGGGTTTTAAGCCTTTGGTTTGCGCATCTGTATTTCTTCCAGAAGTCATCGTTGGTTCTTGAGGCCCTTTCGAAGAATTTGATAGTAGCTTTATCTCTGCGAGCGTTAAAGGGCTCAATATCTGTTTGACTTTCTAACGCTGTAATTGGGGTAGACTTCGCAGCACCACATATCAGTCTCAATGCATTGTTTTGGATTGTATTCAGGTCTTTCTTTGCATTATCAGAAGCTGTGTTGTAAGCTTCTGAGCCGTATTCAAGGATTGTATGTAGTATGTAGTAATCAGAATGCCCTGAGTAGCACCCCACTTCGTTCCAGTCAGTCTCTTCATCATATTCAGCCTTTTTGCAGCTTTTGTTACAGCACCCTCTATATGTCCCGACCACTGGAGTTTGCTGTCCAGAGCGATACCCAAGTACCTGGTTGATCGCGTTATTGGCCGGTCAGTAGTCCCTATTACTACGTGTGGAATCTTAAGTTTTAGTTGATAGCGTGAATAACTGTGCCGTGGTCTTGTTTTCGTTAATAATCAAATCGTTTTCGGAGCACCATCTTTTGACTCCACCTAATGTCTCGTTTATTTTGGTTTCCAAGGAGTTTATGTTGCTGCCGGTCGCCCATATTATCACATCATCTACGTAACAGAGTACTTCGACTCCCGGGTTATTTACCTTAATGTTGCTGATTAAATCATTCATGTAAAGGTTGAAAAGAGTACAACTGCTGACCTCTCCTGCGGGAGTCTCCTACTCTGTTGACGGAACTGAGAACTTCTGTTTCCATAGCGGACGTTTATAAATCGTTTGCTCAAAAATTCATTTATCCAGTTCAACATGTTTCCTGCCACGCAAGGGTGGCAATAAAACACGCAAGGGTGGACATTTTTCCCTATAACATAAAATCAGCTGTTTTATGAAATCATATGTTTTTACTTATTTTAAGCAAAATGGGACGAAATAACTATATTACATGCCTAAATCATAGGGAGAGTGTTAGCTAATAAAAAGAATTGAAAAAACAGTTAAGAACATTTCAAGCCAACAAAATAATTGTGTCATATCCTAAAAACGCAAGATACAGTGTATCGTTATAGAGCTTGCAAATAGCATGTTTGATGAGGTTGCACTTATAACTAACGTGAATTATCGGTGCTCAACCTGGAAATAATGCCTCCATAATAGAAAACAAAATCCTTTCATATGATTTCAGTCGCACATGATCGGGTTGCTTATTGTAAGTTTAAAACGGGAAACGAAAGGTTAAAGCGTTTAGGGGGGATTTATTTTATTGTGCGCTGCAACTTGGAGGCCATTAAACATTCCCTAGGGCAAGAATAAAACAAAATGGCGAGGTCGGCGTCCTGCTAGTCTAAAGAAGGCGCCTTAAAATCAGAGATTAGAACACACAAATGAGATTGTGCAATTGGATTTCCAAAGCCTGATACTGTAGAGTTTTATACTGCGAAAAGTACATAAACTGAAAAAAGAAACTGTATGGAGTGAGAAAGTAAAACTAACTCAACCATAAGAGACTTTCTTAAGGCATTATACCCTTTATAGATTGCGACTACCTCAGATTGCGATCATGTCTACAC
>JBAIZL010000008.1:53854944-53957444 GCA_036971475.1 Prosapia bicincta | reverse complement strand
TAAAAGAATTAAAATGTAAAATAAATTTTAAAAAATTGTAAATTATAAATTAAAGTCCATGGTTGAGCCTGACATCTATGTTTAGAAACCGGAATGACCATATGCGCAGCACGGGTGCGCGGAAGTTAAGATACTCGCGTGGTCGGATCGTGCCGAGATGTAGTCCGATACGCACGTCTAAAAGATTTTACGGTTTACTTACAATTAATTTTTCATTTGATAGAGGAAATGCTAAGTTAAGATACAACGCCGGGCCAGATTCCAAATTACGAGCGAGCATTTATAAGGCGAGTATAAGATCGTCTTATACCAAATTAGTATAGTTTTCTAATACTAAAATAGCAGTGGATTTCCTTCAGTGCAGTAGCAGCGTGTATCTGATAGAAGCGCGCGGTCGGAGGTTACTATGTTGTTTCTACTTCCATTTACGCTTGATTTCTTTTATTTTGATGGGGCAATTGGAGCCTTCCTTGCCCCCTCCCCCCAACCGGCAAGGCAAGGGGGGCAATTGGAGCCCTCCTTAACCCCTCCTCCCCATCCGGCAAGGCAAGGGGGCAATTGGAGCCCTCCTTGCCCCCTCCCCCCAACCGGTAAGGCAAGGGGGGCAATTGGAGCCCTCCTTGCCCCCTCCCCCAACCGGCAAGGCAAGGGGGGCAATTGGAGCCCTCCTTGCCCCCTCCCCCCAACCGGCAAGGCAAGAGGGGCAATTGGAGCCCTCCTTGCCCCCTCCCCCCAACCGGCAAAGCAAGGGGGGCAATTGGAGCCCTCCTTGCCCCCTCCCCCCAACCGGCAAGGCAAGGGGGGCAATTGGAGCCCTCCTTGCCCCCTCCCCCCCAACCGGCAAGGCAAGGGGGGCGATTGGAGCCCTCCTTGCCCCCTCCCCCCAACCGGCAAGGCAAGGGGGGCGATTGGAGCCCTCCTTGCCCCCTCCCCCCAACCGGCAAGGCAAGGGGGGCAATTGGAGCCCTCCTTGCCCCCTCCCCCCAACCGGCAAGGCAAGGGGGCAATTGGAGCCCTCCTTGCCCCCTCCCCCCAACCGGCAAGGCAAGGAACTTATCGCTGGTTCTTTCCTACGGGACTTGTAAAGTGTGGTTATGTTGCAACACTATAACGTATACAATTTTCTAAGCTGTAGGTTAGAAGCCTATGTACTGATACGCTTGAAATAATGTGTTTCTTCTGCAGAACGTATGTAAGAAGGAAGGTCGAGGTTAAGTATAACCTATAAACCTATAAACGTTATATAATAACCTCTATAAATAGTAAATATGGTGAATGTTTTTCGATGTTTACTTAATATCAATCACCCAAACGGACAATACTTTTGAAGTATAAAGAAGAAAGCTTTCTCAGTGGTTACACTTGTCAGTATTCTCAGTATAATTATACCCAGTTGTATTGAATTTAGTTGCAGTTTGTCAATGAATGTGTGCACAAGTCCCTGAGGATGCTGACAATGTTGCCAGTGAAAACTTTTGAAGTATAAAGAAGAAAGCTTTCTCAGTGGTCACACTTGTCAGTATTCTCAGTATAATTATACCCAGTTGTATTGAATTTAGTTGCAGTTTGTCAATGAATGTGTGCACAAGTCCCTGAGGATGCTGACAATGTTGTCAGTGAAAACTTTTGAAGTATAAAGAAGAAAGCTTTCTCAGTGGTTACACTTGTCAGTATTCTCAGTATAATTATACCCAGTTGTATTGAATTTAGTTGCAGTTTGTCAATGAATGTGTGCACAAGTCCCTGAGGATGCTGACAATGTTGCCAGTGAAAACTTTTGAAGTATAAAGAAGAAAGCTTTCTCAGTGGTCACACTTGTCAGTATTCTCAGTATAATTATACCCAGTTGTATTGAATTTAGTTGCAGTTTGTCAATGAATGTGTGCACAAGTCCCTGAGGATGCTGACAATGTTGCCAGTGAAAACTTTTGAAGTATAAAGAAGAAAGCTTTCTCAGTGGTCACACTTGACAGTATTCTCAGTATAATTATACCCAGTTGTATTGAATTTAGTTGCAGTTTGTCAATGAATGTGTGCACAAGTCCCTGAGGATGCTGACAATGTTGCCAGTGAAAACTTTTGAAGTATAAAGAAGAAAGCTTTCTCAGTGGTCACACTTGTCAGTATTCTCAGTATAATTATACCCAGTTGTATTGAATTTAGTTGCAGTTTGTCAATGAATGTGTGCACAAGTCCCTGAGGATGCTGACAATGTTGCCAGTGAAAACTTTTGAAGTATAAAGAAGAAAGCTTTCTCAGTGGTCACACTTGTCAGTATTCTCAGTATAATTATATCCAGTTGTATTGAATTTAGTTGCAGTTTGTCAATGAATGTGAGCACAAGTCCCTGAGGATGCTGACAATGTTGCCAGTGAAAACTTTTGAAGTATAAAGAAGAAAGCTTTCTCAGTGGTCACACTTGTCAGTATTCTCAGTATAATTATACCCAGTTGTATTGAATTTAGTTGCACTTTGTCAATGAATGTGAGCACAAGTCCCTGAGGATGCTGACAATGTTGCCAGTGAAAACTTTTGAAGTATAAAGAAGAAAGCTTTCTCAGTGGTCACACTTGTCAGTATTCTCAGTATAATTATACCCAGTTGTATTGAATTTAGTTGCACTTTGTCAATGAATGTGAGCACAAGTCCCTGAGGATGCTGACAATGTTGCCAGTGAAAACTTTTGAAGTATAAAGAAGAAAGCTTTCTCAGTGGTCACACTTGTCAGTATTCTCAGTATAATTATATCCAGTTGTATTGAATTTAGTTGCAGTTTGTCAATGAATGTGAGCACAAGTCCCTGAGGATGCTGACAATGTTGCCAGTGAAAACTTTTGAAGTATAAAGAAGAAAGCTTTCTCAGTGGTCACACTTGTCAGTATTCTCAGTATAATTATACCCAGTTGTATTGAATTTAGTTGCACTTTGTCAATGAATGTGAGCACAAGTCCCTGAGGATGCTGACAATGTTGCCAGTGAAAACTTTTGAAGTATAAAGAAGAAAGCTTTCTCAGTGGTCACACTTGTCAGTATTCTCAGTATAATTATACCCAGTTGTATTGAATTTAGTTGCACTTTGTCAATGAATGTGAGCACAAGTCCCTGAGGATGCTGACAATGTTGCCAGTGAAAACTTTTGAAGTATAAAGAAGAAAGCTTTCTCAGTGGTCACACTTGTCAGTATTCTCAGTATAATTATACCCAGTTGTATTGAATTTAGTTGCACTTTGTCAATGAATGTGAGCACAAGTCCCTGAGGATGCTGACAATGTTGCCAGTGAAAACTTTTGAAGTATAAAGAAGAAAGCTTTCTCAGTGGTCACACTTGTCAGTATTCTCAGTATAATTATACCCAGTTGTATTGAATTTAGTTGCACTTTGTCAATGAATGTGAGCACAAGTCCCTGAGGATGCTGACAATGTTGCCAGTGAAAACTTTTGAAGTATAAAGAAGAAAGCTTTCTCAGTGGTCACACTTGTCAGTATTCTCAGTATAATTATACCCAGTTGTATTGAATTTAGTTGCACTTTGTCAATGAATGTGAGCACAAGTCCCTGAGGATGCTGACAATGTTGCCAGTGAAAACTTTTGAAGTATAAAGAAGAAAGCTTTCTCAGTGGTCACACTTGTCAGTATTCTCAGTATAATTATACCCAGTTGTATTGAATTTAGTTGCACTTTGTCAATGAATGTGAGCACAAGTCCCTGAGGATGCTGACAATGTTGCCAGTGAAAACTTTTGAAGTATAAAGAAGAAAGCTTTCTCAGTGGCCACACTTGTCAGTATTCTCAGTATAATTATACCCAGTTGTATTGAATTTAGTTGCACTTTGTCAATGAATGTGAGCACAAGTCCCTGAGGATGCTGACAATGTTGCCAGTGAAAACTTTTGAAGTGTATTTTTATATACAATATATATTACATTTATGGATGCAGAGCTGCTCGGTATTAACGCCGCATTGTCGGGCTGTCTGGGGATGATGGCCAAGTCAAAGATGTGCATCCTTTCGGACTCTAAGTCAGCTCTACAGTCGCTGGCTCAGCCCTCCACTGGACCATATTCATTCCGTATAGCAGAAATGAGGAGGTTGATAAAAAAGATCAATTGTGACGGAAACGAAGTCTGCCTTCAATGGATCCCTGCCCATGTCGGCATTCCGGGCAACGAGGAAGCGGATGCAATAGCAAAACAAGCTTCTAGAATGAAGCCCACAAATAAGGAGCAGCACTCCCTACTGCACTGTAAAAACCTCGGGAAAAAGTACTTTAGAGACGCCTGGGCTGCCCGGTGGGAAGCTGAAGCGACTGGACGACACCTGTTCCATTTGCAAAACAAACTTGCGTCGGCCGACAATTACAGAGACATCAAACGTCAAGTCGCGACATTTGCGGCAAGAGCCAGGACGGGACATCTGGTCACGGAAGCTTATTTATACCGGTTTAACCTTGCTGAATCACCTTTGTGCGCTCTTTGTGATGAGGAGCAAGACGAAACCATCGAGCACATTCTTCGGGATTGCACTTACCCCATCCCGGCGAGGGACCACATGAGGGTTGAACTGGAGAAGTGGCAGGACTTCCTCCTGAACAGAGGGCTGTGGAGTTTGGCGTTCCGAATATATAGAGAACGTCGGGCTATCGGCTACACCTAGAGCTGGACGCCTGGACTAAGAAGTACAAGTACAAGTCAATGAATGTGTGCACAAGTCCCTGAGGATGCTGACAATGTTGCCAGTGAAAACTTTTGAAGTGTATTTTTATATACATTATATATTACATTATATATTTTCGAAATAGTTTAAATAAAACAAGTAATATATAAATAATTTTGAAGTCATTTTCTACTTAGGTGAACAAGACGTTTTATTTTAATTTCTCTCTATTAAATAATTACAATTAATTTTAATAAAGTAACATATCCTATGCGTTAAAACAGCTGTTTTAAAACATAACCTATAACATAAATTCAGCTGTTTTATGAAATCATGTTATAACTTATTTTAAGTCATATGAGACGAAGTAATTTCTTGCACACCTTGCCTCTTTTGTGAAAAGTTCTTCTCCCGTATAAAACTAAAATTAATTCATAACATTTAATTAATGAATTAATATTTGAAAAAAATTGTATTCACATCAAGTGACGTTCGCTACAAGTTTTAAAAGATGTATTTGAGTGGATGAATAAAAAGCATTTTATTAACGATTAAAAATGTATTAAGGAATATATAGGGAGAGTGTGAAGTAATAGGAATTGAAAAACATTATAATTTAGAAAACATCCTTAAGTATTTAGCTTCATGTTTTTGTAAAATAGTTACTGTCGTAACAAAGTTCAGCTGATTTTGTACCGGAAATTTCATTACTAGCAATGAGATCAGAACTAAATGCATTATAATCCAAATTAATCGAAATAAAATAATTAATTAATTGTATGGTGAATGCCCTTGTAATAGGCAAACATTTAGATTTATCCGTGATGTAGCAGGCACGAGGAGTCTCTTGCAACTGTTACACCGCGACACGCCGGCTTCTCTCAGCCATCATATAATCCCTCCACCAATAAGCAACGAGGAACAATATCCCCCCCCCCCTCCATAAGACAACGATTGCTTTTCTCAAAAACACAAACTTTTTACTTTAAAGCTAGAAGAATCGGAATATTTGGAAAGTTAACGCATTAACTCTTGAAACTCGCAAAGTTATGCCGTTTAATTAATTCAGAAAGAAACAAATCTCAACAGAAATTAACAATTAAGTAAAGAAAATGTAGTTTTGAAGGTTACTTTAGTGCAAAATAAAAAAAGTTAGACGATTGAATGACTAAGTCCCCAGTTACGCTTTGGAGTTTATATTTTTGAAGAATTTCCATAGCGTGGTAAATAATCCGCCACCCTAACCTTCTATAAGAATAAATTTTCCGTATAAAATGTTCAATAAAATTCACAAAGAAAACAATCGTAATCGTGAAAAAAGACATTTCCGCTCATATTTTTCGTATTTACAGACGATATTTAGAAATACATTCTAAACAAGAAACAAGTGGTTGTAAATGTCATAAATTACAAATAGTTTATAGTACTAAAATACTTTACTCTAGAAACAAACACGTTCTATAAACTCAAGGATTGTTTATAAAATACAGCACTGCGTTATACTGCATTACATATAGCTAAAAGTATCCGGATAAAATAGGTTCGTTTGGAAAATACAAGAAAATTAAAATTTAATGTTACTTGTTGTTGTTAGGGATGGTCGATCCAGTGACTTTAACGAATCGGTGATTTTAGTGACAGTGCCAGGCTTGGATCAGTGTCTTTTACCGGAGAGTTTGGTACCGGTGACAAGGGATACTGAGACAGCTCTGTATGTGCCAATAACAGGCACGCATACCACACCGGGGAAATTATTTCCACACCTCGCTTTTTTCTTTTTTAGAAGGCTCGTTTTATTTTTAAAAAAAACTACTACGAAATTAAGAACAAACTACCGAGTGCGACATATTGTCTACTGTACACAACACTGTCTCTGTCGTGAAACCTGACACAAATCGTCCACTCACACACGACGTAAATGAATAGAACCAGTGACATTTTTTCAAACAAGGATTGTTTATAAAACTGAGCATTATGTTACAGTGCTTTACAAGATAGCTTCAAAATATCTGCTTAGAAGAAATTCGTTTGGATAAAAGAACGAAATTAAAATTTTCCAACGTAAACTAACAGATTGTCGAAGTGTAATAGCGCCTTCATTCGTGCCCTTGTTCTTGTAACAAAGTACTTGAGGCCGAGACGTATATAATTAGCTTAAGTTATAAAAACATAATTTGTTTTTTTCTAAATGGTACTTTAGACATACATATTATAACCTAACATTTATTTAAAATGTTTTACCTTTAGGTTATATTATAATAGCCTTACCTTTCTATAGTCACGCCCCTTCAGGTTTCTAAATAATTAAACAATCATATAAATTTAACATCACCTACATTTATTCATCTGACATCCAATTGTTACACATTATACCAAATTACATTAATACGATGCAGTGGCAAAGATTGATTGCCTAACTAATATTACAGTTAGTATAGGAGGTGGACTCTTGAAGCTTTTGGTTTTTAATGCAATAAAGTTTAATAAATACAGTGTTAAATTGCTCTTTCTCTCGGGTCGATATTACGGGATCTTCTATAAATTAGAAAGGGGTGAAAAAACTAGATTAATTTTTATAAAGACAATGGATATAAATTGGTTCTGAATTTACTAATTTATAAATCCGTTGGCTGAATCTAATGTGAGAAAGACTACAGCCTACTTTATAGTTTCCGGTTGCAAATAAGTATGCTACATGGTATATTTGTTGATTAGTAGATGTAAAATCGGCTTTGAATAAATAAAATTTTTGTTTTTTTTTTTTAAAAGATGTTTCATCGACAGGGCTAGCAGGAAATTCTCACAAAGTTTCTGAATGCACAATGGTGGGTGCATTTCCGAATTCACCTTGTTTCTGTGGGAAATTGACAAAGTATTCTCTCGCAACACGTCTAGACGAAAAAGCAAGATGGACTAGCAATTAGGGATGGGCCGATTCCTAAAATTTTCGATTCCGATTCTAAAATTTTCCTTTCGATTCTCGATTCTTTAGTCGATTCTCGATTCTTTCAAGTTATATTAGCTTACATGCTAGTTCTCTAGCAGAGAGTGATATCTGTCTATAATATAATTTATTAAGGTTAAGTTTCGGAGGAATAATACAATGTTTCTGTTATCCGTCTATTCGCTCAACCGTCATGGCCACGGTTCCGACGGTGACGGTTAATCGAGTTTTTACTGTACTTTTTTGTGTTTTGTTCTGACATTTAGTGAGAGAGAGAGAGAGAGAGAGAGAGAGAGAGAGAGAGAGAGAGACGAGCGCTGTCAAACGACCAGAAATGGTTACGATCTTGATTGCTGTTGCTTCTCAAATAATATTTTCGTTTACTTTAATCATTTAATTCATTCAAATCAACTAATACATAAATAAGGCATAGTTGGTAATTAATTATTTTTCCACACAAATATAATAAATTTTGTTTGGTAATAAATTACTCCACACGCATATTTTAATAGTTAACAAAATAGGAATCGGAATCGACACTTTTATGAATGAAGAATCGGGTATCGAAGATTCCTCGATACCACCTAGAATCGACGATTCCTGGAATCGAGAATCGGAATCGGCCCATCCCTACTAGCAATCGTAAAAATTTTTATAAAACTTTTAAAAGATGGAATTGTCTAAATTAATAAAACAAAACGGGAAATGTTACTGGTGGCTTTGTTAAGTTTAGTTTGTTGTTTCAAAATTTAAAAGTGAACAGATGTAATTAATATTAAATGTTTTAACAAAGCCACGTGAGTGTAAGTGATTGCCAAAGGTATGTTTAAATTTAACTTTTTTAATATTTTTGGTTTCAATAAAATCAGTAAATATAAAGTACCAGAATGCATTAAACCTAGCTTTGTCAGAGAACATTTTCAAAAGATGTAAACTTAAATATTGTTAAGTAATAGAGAGCAATAAGTAAATTTTAAAATAAATGTAATATTTTGAATAAAAAATTTTGAAAATTAAATTTGTTTTATAAATATAAACGAGAATTTAACGTAACCTGTCTTGTTACAGCGATTAAACAGACAGCCAGTCTGCCTGAGTTAATAGTTAGATACAATTGTTTAGACAAACAATTGACCCGGCTAGTCTCTGTAAGTACAAGTGGATAAAGGTAATTAAAGTTTATTTAAATAAGACAATTCCCTCCACGACCCACTTTACAATATATCGGGGGTTACAACTTGTGTTCCTGGACGGTTAACTGCTTCACTGCACTTTTACACATAAATAACTTACTTCACTATTTTCTTTACTATCTGCCTAATTCATTTCTCGTCCCACTTTTACATTTGTACACATAAATAACTAACAATTCTCTTAACTCTTCTAAATCAATTTACTTTGTTTAAAACATTGCTTACAAATTTACCCCCCCCCCTCCCGATACGTCTGCACTCCTCCTGAAGTTCTCCAAAAACCTTGTCTCTTGCCCAATGATTTTAGTTTTTAAGAACAAACATAATATCCCCTCTTAAGTATTTGTTAATTCGGTGGTTCTCACGCCAATTACAGATTCTTCCCACACGGTAACAATGTTACTTTCCCATGCTATTCTTGGTTATCCGAAATACTTACCCCTTAGAAATAACTGCAGCCTTTTTTTGTCAATAGGTTCCCACGGCAAGGATTTATAACTACCCCGTAATATAACAATGGTTAAGCCCACTTTGTCGGAACTTTAGTAAGCTACCATTGGCCATTCCTTTCTTAATATTTCTACTCATTATTATTATTTTGAATACTAACTACATGACTACATGTATACTATATGCCTCATATGTTTGTTATAATATATTAGTCCTATGTATAGACACACACAATATATTTATTTTGATTTTTACCTTTATATTATTTATTCTAATCACCGCCTTACAATTCCTAGTCACACTTTTAGGTTGCTAAATAATCAAACAATCATACTAAATTAATATCATGTACATTTATTTACCTGACGTCCGTTAATTTACAATTTGCTTCAAATACAAGTCACGTAAATTGATCTTAATAGTAACCATTGCTACCGTACAAATTGTTAAATACCGACCATTACATTTAGTAGTCAAAAGAGGGCTGCAGATAGATAGGTCCATCCACCAGTAGATGCTGTTAAATGGGTGGCAGAACTGTCATTCTAGTAACTTTTTATTAAATAATATTACAATTAATATAAATAAACTAATATAATATCTGCATTAAAAAAGCTGTTCCAAATCAATAACATGTCATAAAATCAGCTATTTTACAATATTATTTATTTTGACCCAAATGCGATGAAATAACTGTATTTGCACGTCTTCCCCTTTTGTGAAAAGTTTTCTCTGATATAAATCTAAAATGATTTCATTACATTTATTAAATGAATTATTATTTGAAAAAAACTATATCAACAAATTTTCATACACTTCAAGTTTCAGAAAATGTATTTTAATTTAAGTGGATGGATAAACGTATTTTATTAACGAATGAATATTTGAACAAACTATATATGAGAGTGTTAACTAGTAGGAGGAATTGAAAAAAGAATTACAAAACCTCTAGAAAAATAATTTATTCTTACATTTAAAATGATCATATAAGGGAAATGAATTATGTAAACGTTATATAATTATTAAAGCTCCTGTCTGGTGATCACTAATCCCACGCAGATGTCCTTCAATGTATTACGGAACTAACCTTGCCTATTTTAACCAAGCTAAATAATTTAATTGAAAAATTAGGATAAATGAAAAAAGGCTGAAATTATAAAGAACTTAGCAGCAGAAGTAAGCCTAATTTCATGTATAATACGGCATGACAGCAATTTTCTTATATCATATAGCAACAAGGTGATTCACTACTCAGCTAAAAATGTGATGACCTTCGCCTTTACATTCCTATTGACAAAGACAAAGAAATGTGAGGCTAAAAAAGTTATGAGCTTAGGAATTTTTTATATTTTGAGAAATTAAAAGTCAAGAAACCTTGGTGGTCCAAACAAGGAGAAATAGTTATGCACTGTCTTTTTTAGAATTTTTTATAAGATTTCTCATTTGCAGAGAATATTTATACTTTCTTGGTCGAAAACAGCTGGATATAACAAAATTGTAATCATTGTCGTATAACCTACATTTTGTGTAGATGTTTGAAAAGTTCTCTTCAGTAAAAATTTGTATCCTTACAGGAGAAATGTTTATAGGTTACATTTTAAAAAATAATGCTTCACAAACAAAAAAACTTTTAATATTAGCTATAATATGACATTCACTGAATTAATTTAATGATACAAAAACCTATAGAACAGTGGCGTAATTACAACTATTAAACAGTTATAAACACTCGTTACAAATATTTAACCTACTACAAGTACACTTCCATAACCAAAATCAAGGTTATGTAGATATTTGTAGCCAGGGTTTATAGTCATTTATTAATTTTATAATGTATACAGTACCAGGTATAAAAAAATAATTTTGTAAGGCACCAAGAGTATCATGGTGGATTACAGACAGAATTTAGATATAGGCATAAAACCAATGTTCTTGGTGGAATAGGTGAAAATTATGACCTGAAGTAGACATGCTCTCTACTGAGATGAGAGTTGTCTACCCGTTTCTAGGATTTATTAATGAATCAGTGTATAGAAAACTTACAAAATAATTTATTCTTGCATTTAAAATTATCATATACAACAAACTGTAAATGAGACATGAGGATGCAAGTAAAGATACATGTATATGAATGAAAAATAAAATGACAAGTGAAATAATTTGATACAATCACACAATTTTATAAATCATATATACTGCTTTGTTTATAATGTATACATACACAGGGTGGAGCACAGAAACTTGTTGATTTTAAGGGCCAATACAAGAGAGAGTAGTAAAGACGTCCTTATAATTTAACTTTTCTTGTAAAATACATCATCTGATTTTTTTTATTACATAGTTTTGAAGATAATATTTGTCAAATGACAACCCTCATTCTCAATACACTGAATCACCCGATTCCTAAAGTTCTGTTCATCCCTTTCAAGCATATCAACAGGTATGTTGTCGCTCGCTTGGCGTATCTTGGTTTTTAAATGAGTTAGACTCTTCGGGCTGTCATTGTAAACAACAGATTTCAGATAACCTCATAAAAAGTCACATGGAGCCGATTGGGGGAAGGCGCTGGCCAAACAAGGTAACAATCGAGGAGATGAGGTGCTCTGCAAGTATTGTCTCAAAAGATTCATTGATCATCGCGCTGTGGCTCCATCCTGTTGGAACCAGACACCCCTAATATCATTTCTGCTAGGTTAGATGGAAAAACCCACCAATCACTTCTATGTAACAAGCCACAGTCACCGTGACAGCTCGTTCATTTTCCTCAAAGAACTAAGGACTGTTTATCCCTACTATTCACTATTAACACAACAAAATTACACGTCAGTAGTTGCTCATGGAATTCTCACGAATTTCGGACACTTCCATAACGCATATTTTGCTTCTTTACGCACTTTTAAATGTGGAAGTGAGCCTCAACAATAAAGACAAGTGCGTCATGAGGCAAGTTTTCAAGGAACACTTCACATGCATTTTGGCAAGTAATAAAATCGCCTTCATTAGGAACTTGTGCCACAACCGTTTTGTAGGGACAATAGTTCAGTTAATAATGTGTGGCATCTTGTCATATCGAATTAAGGTGGCTTTCTCGATGTAGTATATGTGAAAGGTTTTTTGAGTTTAAGGATGAGGTCAGAATCTTCCTTCTTGATGCCAGGTATGCAGATTTTCTTAGATACTTTCCTTGGCTTTGCGCAACTGCTTACTCACCTGATGAGTTTATACATCTGAATGTTCTGAATCTACGCTTACAAGGTAACAATATCGATATGTTCAAATATAAAGACAAAGCTAGTGCCATGACTAAAAAATGTCAGTTGTGGGCAACAAGGACCAATAAATAAATGCTCTTTTACGCATATCCCTACTTTAAAAGTTTATGAGAAAAGGAACAAGATCAACTTCTGGCGGCACATTAAAAAACGTTTTTAATGATAGATCATGAATGTCTATTTGAATAAATACAATGAAAATATATGTAATGTTTTCCCTTAGTAAGCATATGTATTTTTAGGGTTTCCTGAATTTGTAGCTGAATAACTAAACTGTAAACCTTTGTAAAGTTTTTGCCAGAATGAGTACACATATGTATTTTAAGCTACCATGTTTGTCTGGTTGAATAACTTTACTGTAAACATTTGTAGGGAATTTCTCCAGAATGGGTACACATATATGCATTAAGGTTTCATAAATGTGTAGCTGAATAACTACACTGTGAAAATTAATAAGTTGTTTTACCAGGATGGGTACCGATTTGTATTTTAAGGTACCAAGACTGTCTAATTGAATAACCACACTGTAAACGATTGCACCGTTCTTTTTCAGAATGGGTATCCATATGTGTATTAAGGACCTCTGAAAGTTTTGCTAAATAACCACACTGTGAACATATGTCAGGCTTTTTACAAGAATTGTTTTGCACGTGTGCTTAAAGGTTTCTTGTATTTGTATACATAAGTATCTCAGGTACCATGACAGTCTTATTCAATTACTACAATATCAACATTTTTAAAGATTTTCGCCAGAATGGGTAAGCATATGTAATCTAAGGATTGCTGAATGCTTCGCTGAATAGCTACAATTTGAACAATGGTATGGTTTTTCTCCAGAATGGGTACGCAAATGTATTTTTAGGTTTTCTGAACTTCTTGTTGAATAACTACACTGTAGACATTTGTAAGGTTTTTCTCCAGAATGGGTACACAAATGTATTTTTAGGTTTTCTGAACTTCTTGTTGAATAACTACACTGTAGACATTTGTAAGGTATTTCTCCAGAATGGGTACGCAAATGTATTTTTAGGTTTTCTGAAATTCTTGTTGAATAACTACACTGAAGACATTTGTAAGGTATTTCTCCAGAATGGGTACACAAATGTATTTTTAGGTTTTCTGAACTTCTTGTTGAATAACTACACTGTAGACATTTGTAAGGTATTTCTCCAGAATGGGTAAACAAATGTATTTTTAGGTTATCTGAACTTCTTGTTGAATAACTACACTGTAGACATTTGTAAGGTATTTCTCCAGAATGGGTACGCAAATGTATTTTTAGGTTTTCTGAACTTCTTGTTGAATAACTACACTGTAGACATTTGTAAGGTATTTCTCCAGAATAGGTACGCAAATGTATTTTTAGGTTTTCTGAACTTCTTGTTGAATAACTACACTGTAGACATTTGTAAGGTATTTCTCCAGAATGGGTAAACAAATGTATTTTTAGGTTATCTGAACTTCTTGTTGAATAACTACACTGTAGACATTTGTAAGGTATTTCTCCAGAATAGGTACTCAAATGTATTTTTAGGTTTTCTGAACTTCTTGTTGAATAACTACACTGTAGACATTTGTAAGGTATTTCTGCAGAATGGGTACGCAAATGTATTTTTAGGTTTTCTGAACTTCTTGTTGAATAACTACACTGTAGACATCTGTAAGGTTTTTCTCCAGAATGGGTACACAAATGTATTTTTAGGTTTCCTGAACTTCTTGTTGAATAACTGCACTGTAGACATTTGTAAGGTTTTTCTCAAGAATGGGTACGTAAGTGTATTTTTAGGTTTTCTGAACTTCTTGTTGAATAACTACACTGTAGACATTTGTAAGGTTTTTCTCAAGAATGGGTATGCAAGTGTATTTTTAGGTTTTCTGAACTTCTTGTTGAATAACTACACTGTAGACATTTGTAAGGTATTTCTCCAGAATGGGTACACAAATGTATTTTTAGGTTTTCTGAACTTCTTGTTGAATAACTACACTGTAGACATTTGTAAGGTATTTCTCCAGAATGGGTACGCAAATGTATTTTTAGGTTTTCTGAACTTCTTGCTGAATAACTACACTGTAGACATTTCTAAGGTATTTCTCCAGAATGGGTACGCAAATGTATTTTTAGGTTTTCTGAACTTCTTGTTGAATAACTACACTGTAGACATTTGTAAGGTATTTCTCCAGAATGGGTACGCAAATGTATTTTTAGGTTTTCTGAGCTTCTTTTTGAATAACTACACTGTAGACATTTGTAAGGTATTTCTCCAGAATGGGTACGCAAATGTATTTTTAGGTTTTCTGAACTTCTTGTTGAATAACTACACTGTAGACATTTGTAAGGTATTTCTCCAGAATGGGTACGCAAGTGTATTTTTAGGTTTTCTGAACTTCTTGTTGAATAACTACACTGTAGACATTTGTAAGGTTTTTCTCAATAATGGGTACGCAAGTGTATTTTAAGGTTTCTTGAATGATTTCCTGTGTAACTACACAGTGAACATTTGTAAGGTTTTTCACCAGAATGAGTAAGCATATGTCTTTTAAGAGCTCCTGTTTGTTTAGCTGAATAGGTACACTGTGAACATTTGTAAGGTCTTTCGCCAGAATGGGTAAGCATATGTCTTTTAAGAATTCCTGTTTGTTTAGCTGAATAGGTACACTGTGAACATTTGTAAGGATTTTCACCATAATGAGTACGCATATGCACTTTAATGTATCCTGCATGTTTGGTTGAGTAACTACACTGTGAACATTTGTAAGGATTTTCACCATAATGAGTAAGCATATGCACTTTAAAGTATCCTGCATGTTTGGTTGAGTAACTACACTGTGAACATTTGTAAGGTTTTTCAACAGAATGGGTAAGCAAATGCCCTTTAATGTATCTTGCATGTTTGGTTGAGTAACTACACTGTGAACATTTGTAAGGTTTTTCACCAGAATGGGTAAGCATATGTTGTTTAAGGTACCTTGATTGTTTAGCTGAATAATCACACTGTGAACATTTGTAAGTTTTTTCACCAGAATGGGTAAGCATATGTTGTTTAAGGTAACGTGATTGTCTAGTTGAATAGCTACACTGTGAACATTTGTAATGTCTTTCGCCAGAATGGGTACGCATATGTCTTTTAAGAATTCCTGTTTGTTTAGCTGAATAGGTACACTGTGAACATTTGTAAGGATTTTCACCAGAATGAATAAGCATATGCACTTTAAAGTTTCCTGAATGTTTGGTTGAGTAACTACACTGTGAACATTTGTAAGGTTTTTCACCAGAATGGGTAAGCATATGCACTTTAAGGTTTCCTGAATGTTTAGCTGAATAATTACACTGTAAACATTTGTAAGGTGTTTCATTACAATGGGTAAGTATATGTCTTTTAAGAATTCTTGATTGTTTAGTTGAGTAACTACACTGTGGACATTTGTAAGGTTTTTCCTTACAGTGGGTAAACATATGTTCTTTAAGGTGTCCGGCTTGTCTACTTGAATAGCTACACTGTGAACATTTGTAAGGTTTTTTACCAGAATGGGTAAGCATATGTGTTATAAGGTTCCATGATTTACTAGTTGAATAACTACAATGTAAACATTTGTAATTTTTTTCTACAGAATGGCTACGCATATGTAAACTGAAATTTATTTCTTGTACAGTAGAAAAAGGACATTGTGAACATTTGTATGATTTCCTGTTATAATCTGGTTTATAGTAATTTTTAAAACTAGTTGAGTGTGCCGATGAAGAATTCCAATGTAGACTCTTATTATATATTTTATTAATGTGTTTTTTTAGGTGGATTATTAACTTCTGTATCTCAGAACTTACATAAAGGCATTGCTTACATTTGAATAACTTAATTTTGTCCTTATTGGTAAGCATGAGTGCAGACATTGTTGATGCTGAAAAGTTGGACATTGTGTCTCCTTTCTGGTTACAAGTCATGTAATACAGGTTTATCAGAACTTGAATATATTATTTTCTAATTCTTTTTCTTGGCCGAATTCTAGATTACGATTGCTACAGGTATCACAAAATACATCATCTGAAAATTGACAAATATTATATTTCATTTTAAACTGCTTGCTACTTAATTTCTAGAACTATTGTTATTAATTACTGTTTGGAAAACCAAACTTAATAGTAAAGAGACACACAGGCAATATATATTGAGAATGGATTGGCCATATCCTAAGGATTTTAAATTGCATTCTGCCGTGTCTAAATAATCGGTAGAATGGTTAAACAAAATTTGTGTCTAAATATTGCAAAACTTCTTTTTGCTTCTTTGCACAGGCATTCAGCTTCAAGAGTAACCGATAGCTCGATGTCTAAATATTGCTGCCTCTATTACAGAAATGTGGCCAAATTCAACATTTTTATCATTTCAATATAAACTGTTAAAGTAAATTGGACATAAAAACTATTTTATTTTCATAAATAATGTTATCTCAATACATAAAAATGGAAGTGTGTTTGTCATTAATGAATTCGGTTGACATGATATTTCAAGATTTTATTGAGTTTAAATGTGTTTAGGTTAGTTTGCATTACAGCTCTTATAACACATAGGTTATCATACTTTATTTGCCCTACGTTATTAAGTTAAAATGCTATTGAATTGAAAATGTCTTTAAATTAAAGGTTAATAAATATATTAGATTATAAAATAAATCTTACTAAATGAGTTTGATGTAATAAACATTGATTATATTTTGTGTTAGTGTATTACTTGAAAGTAATAGGGATAGATTAGACTAAATTGTTTTGAGAAAGTCACAATTTGGTTATTTTAACACTTTACTCCTACAAACAATGATTGAAATATATTTAATTATCTATGGTGCTGAATGATTTCATATGTAATGATCAGTCTTTCAAATATCTTCATAGTTAGAACCATGAAATACATGGTTCATTTATTCGTAGAACTTAAAAGAACATAAAAATTGTATTGGGAGATGTAATTATCCAAAAGTATATCAACAGAATTAAAACAACACTTTGAAAGGTTTTCCCACTCTAAATAAATCTATTTTCAATAAGTGTCACAAGTAAAATTGAATTTTTTTATAACAAGTTTCTTTGACATACCGTTCTTCTGATATTGCTCCTCACGGGACAGGTAGTACAGTTGAAGAATAAATAATAAAAAGCAGGTAGGCATCGTTAATGAAACAACTGTTTTTTATTGTCCGCAAAATCGTTTGCTGTATTTTTTATCAGTTGAACTTTTCATTTAATTATAAAATAATTATTTATCAACATAATCAGTAAAATTAAAATTATTAGAACAAAGGACCTTATTTAATTTCGTTGAAGTTTCTAACCATAAGTCTCTTTTCCCAAACTTTGCAAGCATTTTTTAAATAAATCATAAAATTTGCTAAATATGCTCACAAAATGTACGTTATAGCATATGCTTTTTCTTCTCAAGAAATGTACTTTAAAATAATATTATCAAAATTCAGATATTTTACTAGTGAATATTTATATTCATTAATTGGTTGAAAATAGTTGAAGTAAACAAAAATAAGTATAAATTTGACGAATTGAAGATTTTTTCTTCTAATGCAGAATGTATATGTAACTTGCTATTTTTTGTTTGTTTTGTGGCAGAAACACGTTCCTCGTTAGAGTCTAAGTTTTCCAAAATTTGTAAGCCTTGCTCAATTAAACTAAGGCATTTCGTCAAGTTTCTAACTGTCATTTCATCTTCTATGTCAACTGGGTCTAAATAATGTGCATTTTTAAGGTCTTGCTCTTGTGCACGCATTTCTATGAACTCATCGATTATTTGTCAGCTACTGGTTGTGTAAATCCATTTTATCAAAAATTCTTGAACGTCATCTTTATCCACTTCTAAATTAATTTGTCTAGCCGACACCTTCTTTAATCACATCAGCAATTTCATCTGACTCTGGCACTAATTCCGCTAGAGTTTCAGTGGCAAAAAAAATACACACGCCTTTTTCCAAACGACATTCAAACTTTTTTTTGTGAAATTTCATTCCATGATTGTCCAATGATTCTTAAACATTGAATTGTTTCCAAAAATCTTCAACAGAGAGCTTGTTGTTCTGTCTCGTAGCTTCATGCAAATGCGCAAATGATCTTCTTGTGTGATATTCTCATGTAAACGATTTTAACAAAAACATCCTGAGCAATGCAGGAAGTCATCATAAATACAAAAAAATTTATGAAAGCTTTCGCTCATACCCCAAAAATTAAAAGTTTTGGAAAATAGAAATCCCTCCTCAACGGCGCACGTAAAACATTACTAATTTAACGTTTTGGTTTAATTTTTTTTTACAGAGTAAAAAACTTTCTGTAAATGTAATTAAATTTGCTGTTTAGTTTAATGATGACTACCAAAACATCACACTCCCAGTATTAAACGAAATCAACTTTAACAAAACAACATATTAGCACCACGACACCTTGTATCACAAACCCTATACAATTATAAAACTCGCAGGCATCTTCATTTTTTGCAAAATCTTAATAAGTTGCAAATTTACGACTTAGAAAAGTTTAATTACATTTTATGAGTTACGTCAAAAAAATAAAATGCTCTATACGTGATTCACAGCATTGAACAATGCACTGGACTAGTGGGAAACGAGTCTGCTGAAAAATATCAGTTAGAAGTGGTTTTTTTGCCAAGTGATACCAAAACACTAAATAAAAAAAGTCAAATTGTTGAATTCGTAACATTTTTGGTGAGGTGGAGGGAGGAATTTATTTTCCAAATTTTTTAAATTTTAGGGTATGAGCAAAAGTTTTTATAATTTTTTTTTGTATTTCTGATGACTTTCTGTATCGCTCAGTATACATTTTTTTTGCTAATATAGATTACGTGGGAACTGGAAATAAGTACTCAACACTTCAACATAATTTATATAATATTGACAAAATGATAAAAACATAAATTACTGTTACACAAAAAATATTACAAAATTTAACTTCAACACTTATCGACTTTTGATGAAGGACATAGATTGAGAAAGGATTTTTTTTAGTAAATTTCATTTTGTACATTA
The DNA here is from genome assembly GCA_036971475.1 of Prosapia bicincta. Taxonomy (NCBI): domain Eukaryota; kingdom Metazoa; phylum Arthropoda; class Insecta; order Hemiptera; family Cercopidae; genus Prosapia; species Prosapia bicincta. The sequence continues at coordinate 53,937,893 of JBAIZL010000008.1, read as the reverse complement.
CAGTTATTTAACCTATGCAGCATTTCAATCTCTTCAAAGCAATATTTATTCCATTTTTACGACAGTAAATTACTGTGTAAACTAATATTCTCTAAACACAACTAAATTACAATTCTTACTGTTAATAAGTTGACACATGCAAGGGTATACAAAAATACTTCTAGTAAAATGACCGAAGCACATAAATCATTTTAATTTATTCCATTGTAAAAATCATTCATTAATGCATCTATGGATAGTTGGCTAATCTGTGTGCATAGAACTGTTTGTATCTTATTATTGATCAAATTTAGCTATTTTACAGACTTCTGCCATTTTTCCCAACATAATATATTTGTTTCAAATATGTATTTGTATTTTATTTTCAATGCTAATTGTATTGCAAAGCTATAAAATTTTTTCAAATGTAAATAAACTAACTTCTGCGTTGACTGGTAGCAATTTTGTACCGCTATTTTGATAATATATGAAAAACCTAACTGAAGATGAATAACAACTTAGACCTCTTAGTTATTTAAGTACAAAGTTGTGGAAAATATATTTAGTTTGTGGATATGAGAAATTACGCTATGTTTGTTTACCACAGCTTCTAAATTATCTTCTAAAACTTAATATTTCTGCATCATAACACTAAAAAAACATAGTCAATTTAAACCTTACAATTTTTTAACAACAGAACTTATGAAATATATTGAAAAGAATCCTAAATTAAACTTGATGGTAAAAATATAGTCTTAATGGCATTGGTTGAATATTTCTTCTACTAAACACTTGTAGTATTTATAAACTTGCCTATAGTAGCACTTACTTATATTTGTTGAGGACGGCCGCTTCGGGAGATGTGTCCCATTGACAAGTCAGACCGTAGCTAGTTAGGTCTAGTGAGTTACTGTCTGAGTTGACAATGGGACACATCTCCCAAAACGGCCGTCCTCAACAAATATACGTAAGTGCTACTATAGGCAAGTTTATAAATAGTACAAGTGTTTAGTGAAAACTAGTAGCTCACGTGAAGATGGAATCAACAAATATTTTTTTATTACTCGTTTTAACGTGTTGAACTCAATTATCAACTTTTTTTCCGCAACAAATACGGAAAGTTACTTTTTTCACATTTTGAATGTTAGTCTGTAATGGCAGTAGGCCTGTAGTGTGAACCGGGCTTGCACTAACTAAAGCGTACTGCACTACATCTAGATTTGGTTGTAATTTTATATTACATTACTATATATTTATGTGAAAATATACGTATGAAGTATCCAGTCAGGATAGAATTGGTTGTAATTTTGGTAAATATTTACTTATTACTGAAGCAGAAAATTACAACCAATTCTATCCTGTCTGGATACTTCATAGGTATATTTTAATATAGGTATATAGTAATGTTGCATGAAATTATAACCAAATCTATCCTGACTGGATACTTCGTAGATTATTTTAATGTAGGAATATAGTAATGTTGTATAAAACTATAACCTAAAGAGACATATTTACATTTTAAGTTTAATATTCAAATAAACTGACTTTGATGTAGTGCAGTGATTTGTAGCTACTGCGCAGCCAGTTCAAGCTACATATACCATTACAGACTAACCTTTAAAAAGTGTAAAAATGAATTTTCTGTATTATCCTGATAATTTCCCAAAATATCGTATGGCGCCGAGCATGGTAAAAATGCTGTAGCTCGGCGCTATAGGTTATTGTTGGAAATTTTGAAAAACTACCAAATTCGACGATATCCACGAGAAATTAATTTTTTTTTACCTTGGAAAGTTACTTTTTTCAATTTAAAGTAGGGTAAAAAATATTGCACGGAGGTACAAATTGTGAATAGGCGCGGAGTGATATAAATGTAACGTGACGTCACGCTAACTCTACATACATACATACCTTTTGTTGTGAGTCAGCAAAAAACTATTTTAACACATTGTTATGCTTTTGGCGTAATTATTAGGAATCAGTAACTCGTAAAATCACCACACTTGCTGTTTATTCCCACAAAATTATGAACATCACTGTTAAATAACTGTTTGCACCACACACCTTATACATTTATTACAATACCCAATACATTTATTAAAATCACGCACAAACCAATATTTTGCGATAGTAAGCCAGAAAACTACTTAGTAGGACTAAACAAACATTTAAAGACACTATATCACGCACAGGACTGAAAATATTTCATTAAAAATCTTCACACACCTCATTCCAACAGTGGCCTACAGAAATAACGTTTTGCCGCTAAATTAAGGTAGTGTAGCCAACCTTCTAAAGTAAATTATTATGTACAAAACATGTGACCGGACACAGAACATTTGTTGTACGACACTTGATATTTTTGCATTATGATACTTATAATTGTACATATAATTACGCCAACAATTAAAAATAGACGGACTTTTATCTTAAGTTTGTATTATACAACTACCTTCAAAATTAAAAACATATACAGTAATTATTGAAAACATAATACTTCATATTGTTGAAATAAGTTGATGAAAGAATAATAGTACTTTATATGTTTATAAAATGTTGACAAACGATGTTATTTCATCATAATATCTGCTGGAAAGAAGTTACAAATATACGGACTTTTAACTTCTATTAGTATGAAACAACTACCTTTGAGATTGAAAACCTAAACATTGAATATATTCTTGAATTTTGTACTCCATTACGTTCAGTAAATTTTAATTAATCACAATAGTTTATGCCTATCCAAACTTTAAATTTAGTAAATTTGTTTAGTAAATAAGTTGTAACAAATTTACAAAATTTAAAGTTTGGATACAAGTGCTACTATAGGCAAGTATATAAATATTTATAATTGTTTAGTATAATTTACTTCCATTTGTTGATTCCATCTTCGCGTGAGCTACTAGTAATCACTAAACACTTTTACTTACGGTCTGAGTTGACAAAGGGACACATCTCCCGAAACGGCCATCCTCAACAAGCAAAGTAAGTGCTACTAAGGCAAGTTTAAAACATTTAAAAGTGTTTATAATTTACAATTAAATTTCGGGAAATTATAAACTATTGTTTAAGTGATTAATAAAAAATTAGTTACTTAATTAGTATAAATAATAATTTATACATTAAATAAGATTCGCCGAACGTAATGAACTACATATTTCAAGTTATTATTCTATGGAATGGTTCCATAGAAGATGCAAATGTCTACAAATCTTGAAGGCAGGTGTTCAAATCTAAAGCAAGAAATTGTAATTTTATTCCCTGGGGTTATTGTGCGATAGGGAATGAAACCATTCATTGGCATATCCTTAAACTTTTTTTATATATAATTTTGTTGTTGTTGTGGCTTTGAAAGGTACCATTTTATTAAATTATAGGTAGGACTAATTTCCGGCGCGCGTTAGCAAATATTTCGGTTGGAAAAGTGTTATGGCATACCAATATTTTTAAAGTAATTTTTCATGTGTAAGATTGGTACTCATGACATTATGAATAGTTTGCTGTGAAAGTTTTTCAAAAACATTTTAAGTCCTTACTATTATAAAAGAGAGACAGTACAAAATATACAATTTTAAGCTTGTACTCAAACCCAATTACATTATAATTCACATAAATCTGACCAAAACTATCAAAAAAAAACATCTATAACCCTAATCCTATCTCATCTAAATAAGTAGTCTATTATGATTGAAATTGACAATAGTAAATATCTACAAGAACAGGCTTTCTCATTGAACAAAAAAAATAATATGTGCTTCTAAAGGTAAGTGTGACTAATATATTTTTATGTGTAGAGGTAGCAACCCAAGCTAAAGAAGGAATAAAATAAACAATTGGGTTTTTTTATTGAGATAAATGAAAATGTATATAAGTTAAAATATTATGACAGTTTTTATTCAAATATAATTAATTTTCTTTCCATTCTCCAAGACATGGGAGGCAACTACAAATTTCAAATTATATAAAGTTTTCAAAATACCAAATCTAACAAATATGTTTTAGCAATAACTTTTTCAATATTCAACAATGGGGATAGGTTGTAACTTATGTGAAAAAATTTTGTAAAATGATAGTGTGAAGAGAAACGTGGTTATAAAATTACAAAATTCACTCAAAAACCTAATTACAATTTATGTTTACATTAAATGCGGGTTATAACAAGGGTGTTGAGTTATAATTCCTTTCTTGTTTAGATTGTAAAGTGGAAAGTAAATATAGCCTATTCATAAATTATCTTTTGGTTGGCTAAGCAAATTCACATTTTAAAATATTTTGTTTACAGTAGAGTCGCTTTTATAATCCTTGACATTCCACAAAAAAAATTTTTAACGCAAATTTTAATTTTTTAAACAATTTTTTTTGCCAACTTCATTGTTAAATTGTCTTTTCCTTGGCTAAGCAAATTAACATTTAAAATACTTTGGTATTCTATAAAATAGCTTTATTAATCGTTGGCATTCGGAATGAAATGGAAGTTTTAAATATTTCCCTGGCTACAATAACAAAAACAGAATTCACCCTACGAGATAATACACTTTTATAAATACCATAAATAATGCTGACAACGTATGGTTCTGATGCCCAAGTTACTGCGACGTGATGTTTACAAGACCACCCCTACGTTTGTGTTGTGATATATCGATAGGTTACATTAATTTCGATATTCACATTACTTTTTGGTATATCACTAGTATTTATGTAATAATTCTATTTTTTTTACAATATAAAATATCATTCGTATAAATTTTTTTATAATTCATGAATTTTATAACATTAATACTTCAAAGTTACAGTGTTTTACTGTAATTGTAATAGAAGTATTTTGTATTAACGTTTTTTTTTCATCAACTTAATTCAACAATATGAAGTATTGTGTTTTCAATAATCGCTGTTTAATGTTTTCAATTTTGAAGGTAGTTTTTAAACACAAACTGAAAATAAAAGTCCGTCTATTCTTAATTGTTGGTGTAATTATATGTACAATTATAAGTATCGTAGTGCGAAAAATATTAAGTGTGTGACTTCTCGTATTTTCTTGAATTTTGTAGTACATTTCGTTCGGTGAATCTTATTAATCACTTAAACACTAGTTTATGACTATCTCATCTTAGAAATTATTAATTTTAACTACGTATTTATTTTTAACTTTACTTCCATGTTTATAAATTACAGAATTAAACTGTGTTTTCAGACAAGTACTCATTGTTCATGTTTTAATGTTAATGGTAGTTGTGCATAATTAATTGAAGAAATTTTTTTTAATTTCCGTCTGTTTTTTAAATAATAGTAAATTATTTATGTGATTAATTAACGTAATGGACTAAAAAATTCAAGAATATATTCAATGTTTAGGTTTTACATCTCAATGGTAGTTGTTTCATACTAATAGAAGTTAAAAGTCCGTATATTTGTAACTTATTTTCCAGCAGATATTGTGATGAAATAAGTCCGTCTATTTGTAATTGTTGTATAATATCAAGTGTCGTATAACAAGTGTTCTGTGATAGGTCATATGTTTTGTACATAATAATTTACTTTAGAAGGTTGGCTACACTACCTTAATTTAGCGGTAGAATGTTATAGTTATAGGCCACTGTTGGAGTGAGGTGTGATAATTTTTAATGAAATATTTTCAGTTTAGTGTCTTTAAGTGTGATAATTTGTAATGAAATAATTTCAGTTTAGTGTCTTTAAGTGTTTGTTTCGTCGTAGTAAGTAGTTTTCTGGCTTACTATCGCCAAATAACAGGTTTGTGCGCGATTTTAATATAATAAATGTATAAGGTCTGTGAACAAAAGGTATGTATGTAAAGTTAGCGTAATGTATAATCAATGAAATGAACGAGCATACGATATTTTGGGAATTGTTCAAAAACACAAAATAGGAAGATATCCAGAAATTTTATAATTTTGTTTGCCTACTCTGAGCAACAACAAAAGGTGTGTGTGGTACGTCAGTAGAGTTGTGACGTCACGTTACATTTGTATCACTCCGCGTCTATTCACAATTTGTACCTCCGCGCAATATTTTTTTACCCTACTTTAAATTGAAAAAAAGTAACTTTCCAAGGTCAAAAAAAATTAATTTCTTGTGGATATCGTCCAATTTCGTGGTGTTGAACAATTTCCCAAAATATCGTATAGTGCTGGAGTACTGCATTTCAACCTATACTTTAATTTTAGGTGGTGCCCATGTGCACACTGGCCTATTTTTACTATAGAAAATACTTAAATAGAATAATCCCTTTAGGAATTTAATATTTGGTACCTGGTGAATAGATTAAAACCAATCTGGTAATAGCGGTAAAAATAGCTGTAGTTGCACGTCTATATAATTACCTAGTTTACTATTAGTCCAGTACTGCAATTATTTTGCTTTTCACATTTTTACTTAAAAATACATTCTAAATAATATTAAACATATTTAAAACTGCTGTAACAATAAATAGTCCTTAAACGTTTAGTTATCTTACTTACGTTTAGTTACCATATTGTTTGAAACTTACTTTAACTTTTTCTGATGAAATGGTTACAAAACTGTAAAACTTGATACTGACTGGCCGAAATGACAATTTTGTAACCCAAGTTGAAAAGGCAGTTCCATATGATTTAAATGTTATTAAGAATTCCCACACAATATAACAATTAAGCTAGGTTTGGTAATAAAAGAAAAGAAATAAACTTTAGCAGTAAGAGTTAACTTAATAACAAAAAGAGTGCCACCAAGTGTTTCTGGCAGTCGCGTTTGCATCTCTGCACAGAACACGAAGACAGAGATTCATGCAAAGCGTGAATTTTTGTTGTATAACCTATTCACCTGAAAAACCAAATCTCCTAACCGAATACTTGATAGCTATATTCTAATAAAACTGTCATGTAGAGCTTCTTTACAAAACAAACCTCCGTCATTGCTGTTGAACCAGAAATTTCTTCCAGGTCAAGAATCAATAATAATAAATACACAAAAACCTCTTTACCACTTTCTTTATTTATGGTGATATTTGTGGTTAGGAGGTTTTTGTGTATTTATTATTAAATTCAACCACAGTATATTCCTAATAAATAGTAAGAATTAATAAGTAACTCTTGCCTTACATTTCTTAAAGGTTATTGCAATGTTTTGATAAATAAACAATATACAGACAAAACGAAAATTGAGTAAAAATAAGATGACAAGACTGTAAAATAGGTGGTTCAATTTTTAAAGCCTTAAATCATCCGGCCCGGAGAACCAATATCGTGTTCAGCTCCAAGTTTAAAAAAATTAATAATAATAATAAATTAGCGGAGGTCAACACAGATAAATTTTAAGGGGCAAATCTGTGAGTTGCCTTGAGTATATGTAGCAAAGAAGTTAGAACAAAGAAAATAAATAAAATACAATAAAACGTTCATACAGACCAGCCAAAACCTACAATCTAACCAATACACTACGAAAATAGAATTACAAAATAGCCCACTCCATAGACAAACAATTTAAACACAACGAAATTTCCGCTGGCGTTTACAAACTTGCATTAGGCCCACAGTTTTTACATGGGCCTGACAGGGAGGTCATTTTACATAAGCTACCAAGAACACATGAAAGCATTAACAAAAAAACCCACGAAATCGAACTTCGGCGAACATCTCATACCCACAAACCATGACTTCATAAATATATCATCCAACCTATAAATTCTTCATAAGCAAAACAAAAATAATCAACGATACACAACCGAACAATACGAAATATACAAACATTTCAAACTACACCCAATTACACTATAACTCAAATATACTTTTTGACATCATATCTCCTAATACTCAATAAGACACACCCACATCCCCAATCTAAAATCTCACTCCCGCCCCAAAGGCAAGTGTAAAATATTTACAAGTGATTTTAGTTGAAAGTTATATATTTTGGTTTCTTAAGTCGATGTTGTTTTTTAATAATAAATTTTTGTTGCAATGAAACAATTTTAATTATTTAAATCAGTTACCGAAATATTTTTGGCAGCTTAAGGTGATACGGATACAATACTCGTAGAAATCAATTATAGACTGACATTAGTCACAACATATTAGGCATTATGCTTGAGGTTGATAAACAACATCCCTGTTACAGAGTTAAGAGACATTAACTGCAGGTTGGCCCGAAAACTGCAGTAGTTTGGCATTTATCTGGTTCTCAGCAGGTTATGAGAAAACAACTGATGCGTGGTCATTTGTCTGGTACACATCAAGTTTGTCACGTTGGCAGAAAACATCAGATGTCCCGCATTGAGTTGGACAAAAGTACTTTCTCGACATCAGATGTTCGCACATTTCTTTGAGTAAAGGCAACCCATGCCACACAGCTAATTTTGACCATTAATACTGTATACCAAGTATACCTGTAATAGGACTTGAAGTTAATCTCTTCACCAGGTACCATACAATAAATCGTAAAAGAACAGTATTATTCTGTTAGTTTAGTATATGATTTTTAAATAATATGTTTAATATTTCAGTTTTTATTTAGGATTTTCTTCTATCAAAATAGTTTTTGTTAGGAAAAAAATAAATTTCATTTAAGCTAAATTTAAACTTCATTATTTAATTTTCAAAAGATAACTTACAAAAATCAACTTTTTTAAAAATTTTACACATGTTATTTTAAATGGAAACAAAAAAGAGCTTGTGGCAAATCATTGTATTTAAAACTTTAAAGCAAACATAACCTCAATTTACAATAACAAAATTTAAAGGTTTTTAGTAAAATAGAAAACTATTTGTAAGTTCGTTAAATTAATATCTAGTGATTTTACAGTCAACATTGACTGACTATGACTATAGTAATTTGGGTAAATGTTTACTCCTACGATATTTAGGGAAATTGTTCAAAACCATCAAAAAGGACGATATCCACTAGAAATAATTTGTCAAAGCATACAAATGAGTGCAAAATGTTTTTTCTCGGAGCCACAAGCAAGATATAAATGTAGAATCGTGACATCACAAAACGCGCCCATTCACAACTTATGTATCCGCTGAGAATATTTTACCCTACTTTTAATTAAAAAAAAGTAACTTTCCTTGAAGAAAAAAAATTACTTGTGGATATCGTCCTTTTTCGTGGTTTTGAACAATTATCCAAAATATCGTAGGTGTCCGCGCTTGTAAACATTCACCGTGATTTGTAGTCAAGATTGACTATATATCGTTATTTTTTTTATCATTTGTCAGGAAGTGTAAAATAAAAATGAACAAGATGTTAAGTATTTTTTAAAAAAATATTTAGCAATAGAATGAAACACATTAGAACATGTGTTATGTCCTGAAGCTATATTATTAACTATTATATTTGTTAATGCCAGGAAAGGTTAATTGTATATATCTATATTGAAATATACCTAAGAAGTATCTAGTCAGGATAGATTTGGTTTTAATTTTATACATTTAACCATTTAGGTAATGTATAATATTACAACCAGATCTATCCTTATTGGACACATTTTACGTGTATAGTAATGTATAAATTTAAAACCAAATGTATCCTATCTGGAGACTTTATAAGTATATTTAAATATACATATGCAATAACCATAAAAATTAAACCAAAATGTTTGTCAAATATCTACACACATAAACTATGCGTGACATCATTGTATCATTCTGCAGCTGATGCACAACTTAATGCTCAGCACTGAATTTTTTACCCAACTTTAAATTGATAAATAAATAATTTTATGAGTAAAATTTAAAAAAATTCTATGCATATCATCCTATTTGTGGTTTTGAACAATTTTCAATATATATATATATCTCAAGTGGTAGCTGAAACTCACATGTTTACTGAACATCCAGCCAAGATAGTTTTTTAAAATATGAAATCCATATTACTAACATAAAATATAACGGTATTTATTTACTGTGCCTACGTGTATGGTTTTAGCCAAAAAAATTATACCTGCCGACATAGAAAGTCATCAGGGATACAAAAAAAATAACAAAAACTGTTGCTCAGGGAAATAAATACCATTTTATCAAATTATAGTTGGGTAAAAAATTCAGTGCGAAGTAGTCAGAAGTACTATGTTTGCGTATCAACAGCGTGCCGTACTGCGTACAGGTATATTTAAATATAGCTATAAAGTCCCCAGTTAGGATAGATTTGGTTGTAATTTTACAGTTAGAATAGATTCGGTTGTAATTTTATAAATTACTATATACCTATGTTAAAATACACTTGTAAAGTCTCCAGCCAGGATAGATTTGATTGTTGTAATTTTATACAACATTACATTACTTAATTAGACGTCTACTTCTGTGGAGTATTACTTTTTGCCAGGTGACATCACGTGATCTCTATTCTAGCCTTGCATTAATACATTTGGCTAAACAATTTAAATTATAACCAAATCTACCTGACTGGATACGTCATTGTTATATAAAATTAACGTTCTGTTGCAATAACGAACAATAATTACCAATATAGCTTCAGAACATTTTATAAGGATTGTAATGAGGGTGGGAAATGTGCATCTTTACAAGTACTACTAGCACCACATATGGGGGAATTACAATTTTCCAAAATTATTAATTTTTGGGGCGTGAACGAGAGTTGTAATAATTTTTTTCGTATCCCTTATAACTTTCTGCGTCAGCCAGTATAATTTTGTTGGGTAAAATCGTACACGTTGGTATATGAAATAAATACCAATATAACAACTGATTACACTTTTGGTATCAACGTGGTCTTTGTTAAATGCTGTGAGTCATAGAACTAAATTTGCATGTGATATTATTATACATATTAATGATAATCTGAGAAAGTAAAAGAGAAGTTTTACTAAACAAAAATGTAAACATAAAATTTTGAAAGAAAATTAATGAATAAGAATTAAGACTGTAAGCAAAAACCAGCCTAATGTTGGTGATTTTGAGAAACACATTTTGACATATCAAGATCTGACATTTCACACAATGCAGTTTGGTACATTTGCTACTTTTTTCATACCGTGACTATTTTGAAGTTCTTGAATGTGATGTCTTTTATACTCGTAGAATTTCTTTTCGAACCTTTCATCATATGCTTCTTGAATCTCGAAGCAGTGTTTCGAGCAGTTTCAAGTAGATAGTCATAAACTATTGTTTAAGTGATTAACAAGATTCGCCAAATGTAATGGACTACAAAATTCAAGAATTTATAATTATTTCATGTTGTTAATAAGAGGTTAGATAAAGAGAACAATTTACCAAACGGAAATTTTATGAGCGTGTGAAAAAAATTTCCCTAACCACCGGTTTTGTTACGCAGACTAGTTTTTAGTTAGATTTCGAGTATACTCTTTTAGTATTTTTGCCCTTGGTTTAATTCTTTTGTTTACACTTTTATTGTCTATATGTATACAACAATTGAAATAACGAAACAAGTTTGTCATAATTATATATATGTAATAATAATTATATATATATATATATATATATATATATATATATATATATATATATAGAATTGTAAATTTAATTATAATTCTTGTATTTGTATTTTGACTTAGTTCTTTATTAATACACAAGAATACATATTGCGATATATATATATATATATATATATATATATATATAAATATATATATATATATATTCTTGATATTTAACGTTATCCATTGTTTTTCCGTTGCACTGACTTTATGAAGTTAATATATTACTATTGTAAGTAATTTTATCCACCATTAAGTGCAATAATTTTACCTTGAGATCACTCAAGGTAAAATTATTGCACTTAATGGTGGATAAAATTACTTACAATAGTAATATATTAACTTCATATATATATATATATATATATATATATATATATATATATATATATATATACATATATATATATATATATAAATTTTGATAAAGGTGTGTGCTAAATATTATTTAATTATATTACACTTGTTTGTATTATCATTATATTTGGCAAAAAACCTCTATTTACTGATTTATTCAGCAGGTGCGTTTTGCGCTAGGTCAGCGCTTTTTTAATGCTGTGAATTACTGACAAGACTTGTTACTCAGGTTTGTTGTGTTTGTGTGAGACTATGGTGTATTTTTTTACAAAAAAAAACAACAACAATAACACAAAAATATATAACACTTACAAATCACAATAACACATCACAAAAATAGCTTCCATGTTTTGCAAACTTAAATACAAAGTAGCATTGACAACATCCAACACAATTAATAAACATCCACACAGTTCAAAAACACACCAGAATATACACGACAGGGCAGGCATATACATGATTAGATGCAACAACTGTTTACATAGAAGAAACAGGGAGAACATTACCACAAGATACAACGAACACGTAAAACAGATAAGAAAGACACTACCCACATCAAATTTCGCCATGCACATACAATACACACTACACTCACAGACTGACGTAGACTACAATCTATATAACCACCATAAATACTATCCACAACACATTCTAAATGACAAAACACACTCCCAATCATACACTATATTTGAGCACATAATGTAGGTACTTTGTGAGGATTATGAGTTATGATGTCAAAAAGTGTGTGTGAGTTTTAACGTAATTGTGTGTCAAGTATGTGTGTAGGTGTAGTTTGAAATGTTTGTATATTTCGTATTGTTCGGTTGTGTAACATTGGTTATTTCTGTGTTGTTTATGAAGAATTTGTAGGTTGGATGCTATGTCTATGTGATCATGCTTTGTGGACTTGAGATGGTTGGCGAAGTTTGATTGGTAGTTATTGTTTGTTAGTGGGTTTATATGTTCTTGGTAGCGTGTGTAGAAAGACCTGTAACGCTGATCATCTCAAGTCCACAAAACATGATCACATAGACATACCATCCAACCTACAAATTCTTCATAAACAACACAGAAATAACCAATGTTACACAACCGAACAATATGAAATATACAAACATTTCAAACTACACCCTATACACATACTCAACACACAATTACATTATAACTCACACACACTTTTTGACATCATAACTCCTAATCCTCCCATAGTACTCCCACACTATAATATCTCACCCCCCCCCCTTAATGCCCTAATCTACAAAAACTTTAGACCAGTAACAGTTTGAGTTGACAATGGGACACATCTCCAGAAACAGTTGTCCTCAACAAATATAAGCAAGTGCTACTATAGTCAAGTTTGTAAAATATTTACTACAAGTATTTTAGTGAAAACTAGTAGCTCACGTGAAGATGGAATCAACGAACACGTTTATGACTTTTATTTTACACGGGAGTTTGAAAGTGGTGCTGAGGGACAATGCCACAGACATTGACCGTGTCTTTGCTTTCCTACAGCTCTAAAACATATGAAATATTTTAAATTGACACACACACACACACACACACATACATATACATATACATATATATATATATATATATATATCCCTTTCTCTTATGTACTTAAACAAGAATCTTATTGGTATTTATGCGAGTACTTTCAGAGGCTAGTAAGTGCCTCCATCTTCCGGCATACTGAACGTATTTTGGACTGCGAGCTGTGTGGAATCTGCCGTTGACCTTGATGTACCGTTAACTTCTATTTTTAGCTTCACTGCACTGTGCGAGTTTTTAGCGTTCGTCTTGGGATTGTCTATTAGATTGAATAATTTGTCGTTTTTTGATTTTATTTGTATCTGTTCGTTGATGATGTTATTTTTATTTTTATGAATTTCTAGTTGTTCCCAGATTGTCATTTTGAGGCCTTTTTGAACTTTTTTTATTAGGTGTACGTTTTCTAATGTGGGGAATGTGTGTTTGTTTTTGATTGCGTGTGTGGCTAAGTTTGAGTTATAAATTTCCGGTTTGATGTATGCATTGAGGTGTTCTTGATATCTGTCTTTTAATTTCTTTTTTGTTTGGCCTATGTATATTTTGTTACAGTCTGGGCATTCGATTTTGTATATTCCGTTATTAAGTGTGGGACATATTTCTTCTGGTTGGTTTATTTTGTTGATTATGTTTCCTGTGTTTTTGTAGGCTATGTTAATATTATTGTTTTTTAGTGTTTTAGTAATTCCTTTTATGTTGTATCCTGTGTATGTGAATGTAGCCCATTTTGTTGTTTGTGGTTCGATTTTAGGTTGATTTAATTTTTTTAATATTTTAAATTCTAAATTATCTATAGTTTTTTTTATTTTATCCATTTTTTTGGCTATTTGATATATTATTTGTTTTTCTTTTGTTTTTTCTTCATTTTTTAGAGGCAATTTTAGCATTCTGTATAAAAGTGAGTTATATGCGGCCATTTTATGTTGTGGGGGATGGTTGGAGTGGTTTGGTATTGTATTAATGGTTTGTGTGGGTTTTCTATAAATGGAATATTCAATGTTATTTGTATTTCTGGTCAGTGTTAGGTCTAGATAGTTTATTTTATTGCTTATTTCTTCCTCCATGGTGAATTGTATATTAGGGTGTAAGTTATTGATTTCATTTAGAATGATGTTATTATTTATAGCTTTATTTTGTGAAATGTATAATCCGTCATCGACATATCGTATCCAATGTCCGTTGGGGTCGTGTGTTTTTATGGTTTGTGTGATTAATTCATCAAGTTTTTGGAGGTAAATTTCTGATATTATACTTGAAAGTGGTGATCCCATTGCTAAGCCGTCTGTTTGTTTATATATTTTATTATTGAATATGAAATAGTTTTGGTTTAGTATGGTCTTTAGGCATTTTGTGATTTGGTTTGTGTATTTGGGGTTGGTTTTAAGGTCAGTTAATTTGTTTTTTATTATTTGGATGGTTTCGTTAATTGGTATATTAGAGTACATGTTTGTGATGTCAAATGATATGAATTTGGTGTTTTTGGTTATGTTTATTGTTTTTAGTATTTTCGTTAATTCAATTGAATTTTTTATGGTGTATTTATTTTCCAATTTAAGTTTGTGTTTTAGGTTTTTGGCTATTGTTTGTGATATTTTATAGGCAGGTGCGTTTTTAAAATTTATCAAGGGTCTTATGGGATTATTGATTTTATGTATTTTGATGAGGGCGTTCATTTTGGGGGGTTTTGGGTTGTCTATTGTGTATTGGTAGGGATTTTTTTGGTTGAATAAATTGTCATTGTTTTTTGCTAACTGTATGATTTCGTTATGGTATTTTTTGGTGGGGTCTTTGTTTAGTTCTATGCAATTGTTGGATTTTATGAATTCTTCTGTTTTTTGGTTGTATTCTGTTTTTGATATGATTACTGTAGCGTTGCTTTTGTCCGCTTTAGTTGCAATTATTTCGTTTTTGAATAGTTTTTGTTTCAGTTTGTTAATTTGGTTTATTTGTATTTTATTTTCAACGTGATTTCCTTTTTTGATTTTTTTGTTGATGATTTTGTTGATTTCATGCGATGCTATGTTTCTGATATTATCTTGATTTTCGTGATTAATGAGATTTATTGCCAGTTCTGTTTCTACTATGAGGTTTTCTATTGTGTTGTGTAATTTTGGTTTGATGTTGGTTTTTGTGCTATTTTCGAGTATATTTATTTCTTCTTTGGTGAAATTCGTTTTTGTGAGGTTTATAAAATTTGGGTGGAATTGATGGAATGTTGTGATATTGTCCATGTTATTTTGCTTTTCTATTAGTTTGTTAAGTTTAGATTCTATTTTTTGTTTTTTAATTCTATTGAATTTTTTGCATTTTTCTTGAATTTTGATATATTTATAATGCCATTGGTTTGGTTTAAGTATGTAAGCTAATTCTAGGTGGGTTTTTAAGAGTGTGTTAGTTAATTTGTTTTTCTTTGTGTACAGGTATTTAATTTCATTTTTTATCCATAGAGTTTCAGCTTGTTTAGCCGCTTTTTGTGCAGAACTAGTTTGGTTTTTTATTATTATTTTGGCATATTTTGGTGTTATTTTGTTTTTAATGCATTGTTTATTAAAATGTATATTATGGTTGATATTTATTATTTGTTTTCTAAGTTTTTCAAATTTGTTCAATAGTTTGGTTGCTTGATTACCTTGTGGGGCGATATCCATATTTGTAGATTATGCAACACTGTTTTCTTGTATACACTTATCACTTTCACTTATGTACTTAAACAAGATTCTTGTTTAAGTACATAAGTGAAAGTGATAAGTGTATACAAGAAAACAGTGTTGCATAATCTACAAATATATATATATATATATATATATATATATATATATATATATACAGTAAACTCCCGATTATCCGTGGGCGGATTAACCGGTTTGCAGATTATCCGGGGTCTGCCATTGTTTTACAAATATCCAATTTTTATTCCAATCAGATTCGTGTGTTTAAATTTCCAAACTGTGAATTACGACGTAAATACATATAAGGCTTCATAGAAGTTAAGATGAAGAGAATAGATATATAAATATGTATGTACTAATTTTTACATTGAAAGGGAAGCATCCCGACGCGGGCCAGCGAAATAAAAGGGGCGTGCAGACTACTGTATATAAGAGACAATGACAAAATGCTTGGACGCCCGAAAACCTAATGTGTATCATAAGATTGTAAACAAATGTCAGCTAATCTCGGCTATAAATAGTCTAGGACGTGACATACGCATTATCCATGTCTGTCATATACATTATCGATCTTTATGGCTTTGTGACACACGTGACAGAAGTAGACATTGTGCGACAAAATGGTTCTCAAGAAACTTAGATCGCACATTAAAACTAAATCAATGCTCACAAAAAAAACAGACGAACGTGACAGATTTTTTTGATAAAAAGTGAAAGTATTATGTGTAAAGGAAATTATTTATGTACATACATACTTACATTTGACATATACTTATGTACGTATTGTAAATAGTTAGACATATAAATGTACATGTTATATTCCGTCAAATACATCGACATTTTAAATTATTTTCTGTATTTATTTTGTCCTCTGAAGATTATATATGTGAATTGCATTAACCAGGGTCATTATTTGTGTAAGTTATGGTATAATAATCGATTATCGATCGCTTTGCGTATTCTTTGTTCGTAGCGGATTATCCGGGGAATTCGTTATCCGGCGCTGCCGGGCCACCCTATTCCACGGATAAACGGAAGTTTATTGTATATATATATATATATATATATATATATATATATATATATATATATTTGTAGATTATGCAACACTGTTTTCTTGTATACACTTATCACTTTCACTTATGTACTTAAGTAACCAAGTAAGATTCTTGTTTAAGTACATAAGTGAAAGTGATATATATATCGCAATATGTATTCTTGTGTATTAATAAAGAACATAAGTCAAAATACAAATACAAGAATTATAATTGAATTTACATTGAATTGTAAATTCAATTATAATTCTTGTATTTGTATTTTGAGTTATGTTCTTATATATATATATATATATATATATATATATATATATATATATATATATATATATATATAATGATTTTTTTATATTTATTAATTTTGATATATTTCTTTTTTTGTGAATAGATATTGATTTAATGTTTTTAATGTTAAATACCATTTTGTGCTTTACTTGCTCTAAATTCCTGTTATTTTTTAATGTAGAATATCTATTGTTATTGTTGTTTTTATTTTTTGTTATATAATTATTGTTATGTTTTGCTACTGTTTATTTATTGTTGCTACAGTATTTATTTTTGTAACTTTATTTTTATTTATCAATTTGGTCATAGAAACTAACCTTAATTGGATCTAACTAAATTGGGTTTTCACCAGGGAAAAAGGAAATAAGGGAGAGTACTAAATGAATTGTATTTTTGAAAATAGTATTAACAGTACAGTAATAGAGTTTTAAAAACTGAGTTGTAAATATTTAAAGTGAAAAATATTTTTTTTCAGGCTTATATTGTGAAACCTGTGGCAACAGTAACCTTAAATTAGAGCAACAAAAAAAACCTCAACGGAATGAACACACAATATGTAACTTCACAGCATCAGTAATGTCTACACCCATAGTGAATATTAGGAAAGGGAGAAAAAAGTTACTCAAATGTAAACAATGTCTTTATATAGGATCAAAAATACATGAGTTTATAATCCACTTGAAAAAACACATTCATAAAAGACCTTACAAAGATCTGCATTGGGATTTTGCAGTAGTACACTCAACTAGTTTTAAAACATATTTTAAACCCCAATCTAAGGAAAAATCATACAAATCTTTAAATTGTAGTTATTTTACTTCAAACGAAAATAATCTCAAAGTACTTATAAACTCTCATTCTTATGAAAAACCTTACAAATGTTCAGAGTGTAGTTATTCAACTAAATACAAAGGATCTCTTAAAAGACATATGCTTATACATTCTGGAGAAAGGCCTTATAAATGTTCACTGTGTGCTTATTCAGCTAAACAACCTGGAAACCTTAAACTGCATATGCGTACCCATTCTGGAGAAAGACCTTACAAATGTTCACAGTGTAATTATTCAACTATTGCATCTTTCAATCTTAAAACACATGTGCTTATCCATTCCGGAGAAAGACCTTACAAATGTTCACAGTGTGCTTATTCAGCTAAACAATCTGGAAACCTTAAACTGCATATGCATACCCATTCTGGAGAAAGACCTTACAAATGTTCACAGTGTAATTATTCAACTATTGCATCTTTCAATCTTAAAACACATGTGCTTATCCATTCCGGAGAAAGACCTTACAAATGTTCACTGTGTGCTTATTCAGCTAAACAACCTGGAAACCTTAAACTGCATATGCGTACCCATTCTGGAGAAAGACCTTACAAATGTTCATAGTGTAATTATTCAACTATTGCATCTTTCAATCTTAAAACACATGTGCTTATCCATTCCGGAGAAAGACCTTACAAATGTTCACAGTGTGCTTATTCAGCTAAACAACCTGGAAACCTTAAACTGCATATGCGTACCCATTCTGGAGAAAGACCTTACAAATGTTCACAGTGTAATTATTCAGCTAATGGATCTGGGAATCTTAAAACACATGGGCTTATCCATTCTGGAAAAAGACCTTACAAATGTTTACAGTGTAATTATTCAGCTAATGCATCTGCCAGTCTTAAAAGACATATGCGTATCCATTCTGGAGAAAGACCTTACAAATGTTCACAGTGTAATTATTCAGCTATTGAATCTGGCAAACTTAAAAGACACATGCTTATTCATTTTGGAGAAAAACCTTACAAATGTTCACATTGTAGCTATTCAGCCAAACAATCAGGGACTCTTACAAGACATATGCTTACTCATTCTGGAGAAAAACCATACCAATGTTCACAGTGTAGTTATTCCACTAACGAATCGACAACATTTAAAAGACATATGTGTATCCATTCTGGAGAAAAACCTTACAAATGTTCCCAGTGTAGTTATGCAGCTAAACATTCAGGCAGTCTTAAAAGACATATGCGTATCCATTCTGGAGAAAAACCTTACAAATGTTCACAGTGTAGTTATGCAGCTAAACAATCAGGAAATCTTAAAATACATATGCGTAGCCATGCGTATCTATTCTGAAGATAAACCTTACAAATGTTCACTATGTAGCTATTCAGCTAAACGATTAGGAGTGCTTAAAAAAACATATGTGTATCCATGCTCTTGAAATACTTCATATATGTTAACTTGTAAATATTCAGCTTCAGTAAAAAGAAGTTTTGTAAAACAACTTTACCCATATATTTGCATAGAGTAAGTAACTTAACCAACAAATTATATATTAGATTTATAATATTAGCATGTTATATAATATAAATAAATATATATATATATATATATATATATATATTTTTTTTTTCTCATATAATTGTACTAAATTATTTCAGAAGTTTTAGTTTGATTTTTCATTCATTGATATTAGTTCCATTCTCAACCTCAATATATGTTAATTTATAGATATTAGAGGAAACTAATTGTATATACATTTTGTAATTTTTTCACCCACATGCATATCCATATAAATATATAATGAAATTAATGTGACCGACATATGTACTATTATGTTAGCACTTTTTTACATATGTATTATAAGCACATTGTATATAATTAAAATAAGGTTTTATATATATACATACATTCACAGTGAAACCTCCCTGAATGGATATTTTTCTGGGAACTGAAAAATTTTAAATACGTACATAGGATTTTCCCTCCTTTGAACGGACACTCCATTAGACGGACAACGGACAGCCTATGGCGCCTTTTTTTTTTGCACCTCTGATATGCGAAAAATGTACTGCAAAACCTAGCTGAAATAACTACGTATACAATCAGAATTGTATACATGGCTCCTCGCAAATGTATGAGCCTACGTGAAAACGTAGTTGTAATTCATCATGCTGATAGTAAAAAATGTGGTGTTTGGTAAATTGCAGAGCATTTTAAGATAGGTAAAACGAGTGCAGCAGAAATAATAAGGAACGAAGATACGATTTTAAAGCAATTTAGTGAAAACGGAAACCAAAGTGTGCGAAGAAACTTTACTGGGCATGGATTAGTAGACAATAGATAACGTAGTTTTTGATTGGTTTTAAAAGGTTAGAGCTCAAAATATTTTGAGGTGTTTGGGGAGAATTTCAAAAGAGCGGCTAACTGTTGTAGAGTCCCACCGCTCAATCAAAACAAACGATGATTAATCTTTGTTTTATAATATAGGCTAGGCTCTACAGTAATTCATAAATTTAAAAAATGTACAGTACTGTGTTGTTTCAGTGTTTTTTAAAATTTGCTTTAGAATTTAGGTTTAATAACAGTACAGTATAGTATTTATTGTACTGTATACTGTATTTATAAAAAGGTAGCCTACATTATTAATTAAATACTGTGTAGCCTATTATGTAATGGAATAGAAATAAGTGTGTAGTGAATAAATACTGTAATCATTTTTGAAATTCGGCTTCTCTCTACCACCCCTCCACTAAACGGACACCTTTCATGGGCGGACTAAATATCGAGAACTGTATGTGTCCATTCAACAGAGGTTTCACTGTATATATATATATATATATATATATATATATTTTTTTTTTTTTTTCCCCTTCCCATTCTGTTATGGCTATGCTGTCCCTCAATTGTCCATATCAGTTATGTTTAGATTACAGAAGGTCAATGGACCATAAATACCTTTATTTATTTATTTACACAGTTTTGACAGTCAACAAATATCCCTGCACAAATGTCTAGTCTTGTGTGTGGCATATCAGAAAATAAACTCTTGAAGCAAACAAATCAATGACATCACTCATGATTAGCTGGACTGGTTTTTATTCCCGCTATTAATAAATCCTGTTCAGGCTTTTGCCACATTGATCTGAATATGGCGGGTTTAACTGTATTAGAGTTCATTAGAAGTCCTATTTGTTTTAATGCTCAGGAATGCTTTTCTTGTAATCTGAAGGGCCTCTGCCCCATTCACCTCAAATTATCGAGACTCTACTGTGTATATATTATCCATATAATTGTACTAGATTATTTCAAGTTTTAATTTCATTTCATACTTGTAACATTAGTTCCTTTCTCGTCTCAGATTCCTTTATATTTTAATTTCTAGATTCTAAGAATAAATTATTTGCATGTAAATTTGGTAGTTCATTTCATCAACTCAAACTCATTAATTAATAAATTCTGGCAATGGGTAGAGACTTTGTAGCCTAAGTAGAGAGCATCTCTACACCTAAGCCATTTTAATATACTCTTCTATCAAGACCTTTTATCCTTTTCTATTATTCATTGGCAATATTACTGAATTAATTGGTCAAACTAGAAAATGTTAACTCTTGACGTTTTAAGGATCAATGCTTGGCATAAAACTCATAAGGTGTTTGTGGACTGACGTGCCAGCGGCTTCCCAAAGTTCACCAAATGTGAAACGGAAAGAGGGTTCAAGTGGCAGACAACCTCTTAGTCTGACAGCTGACACTTTGTTACAGAAAGGATGTAGATTTTTTTTAAAGCAGTAGGCATCACAGTGAACTTGTATTATTGACGGATGTACAGTGATAGGAATATGTCCAGTACTGCCATAGAAATGTTCAGTTTTTGGTACAGAGTTATCAGCTGTAGGGTACCCCGCTCAGAAATAT
Source organism: Prosapia bicincta (assembly GCA_036971475.1). Taxonomy (NCBI): domain Eukaryota; kingdom Metazoa; phylum Arthropoda; class Insecta; order Hemiptera; family Cercopidae; genus Prosapia; species Prosapia bicincta. The sequence continues at coordinate 53,915,854 of JBAIZL010000008.1, read as the reverse complement.
GATTACTTTTTAAAGCAATAGCAATCAAATTGAGATTAAACCTCCAAATAGGCAAACAGGCAGTTATAATTTGGCTTGTTTTTTGACTAAATGAAAGTGGTCCCTTTTCCCATAACTGGCCTCTACTCATGACTGTTCACCTGCAGAGAGTGCAGACTAACAGCACCTAATAAGAAGGGTTCAACGTCCCTCACGGTACCCCAATCTAACATAAACACTAGTAAAAACACTTCCACACACACAACATTACCAACAAAATCTTTATACATATGAACACTTACTGCTTCTCTTTGAAATTTTTTACTTAGAACTATTGCGGGTTGGAAATGTTGAAATACTCTGAGATGTTGCTGTGAGATTGTTCTCTCTAATGATAACTTCTATTTGCTTGGTGAACAACATATGAGATTGAATCATTGCTTTTGCGTCATACTATTTCTGAAACAATATTTCTAAGTATATATATTTTCGTAAGATTAATCAAGTAAATTAAATGATTTCATGTAACAACTGATTTGTGTTATAGATTTTTTTGCTGATCAGCCGCTTTATATGTAGATTATTATTTATTTATAATCATAGATTATAATACAATAATAATAAGCTATATATTTTTAATCCAATTTTTTAAAGGAAAACGATGATAGGATCGTCTTATACTTTTGAAACAACTGATTTGAATTGAATTTGTTAAAACAATTTTATTTAATCAACTTTAAATAAATATGTTTTCTTACCCAGGTTATTTTATTATTAACTAAAATGAATATCTGTCTTTATTACATACATTAACCAAATAAAGATGTAAAAATTGTATTAAATAATGTATTAAGATTTACATCTTTATTTTAAAGAATGTATTTAATAATAACTGATATTTATTGTATAATAATAAAATAATTGTCCGATTGAGAGCTCTAACTAGAATGTTAACTTTACTTAACATGAATTATTTTATTTTGAGCTTAAAATTTAACTTGACTTGAAATTTGTTGTTATGGTTTGTTCTAAGCATTATAAGCAATAATATCAAGATAGATTTGTAAAATGTCTAATATATTTGTAGGCTAAGCGTTATATATATAAGTATAAAGTTAATTATATCAATATGTGTATATAGCATATATATAAAAAAGTTTTTTATGGAAGGGTTTTTTTGAGACCTATATAATAATTTCATTGTACACAAAATATAAAACTAATTCTGTGAGTGCAATATACATATATTTATATATATATAAAGTTATTATTGTTAATTGTAGACAATCATTCCACTACTAGGTGCAATTAATATTTACCTTTTGTGATGAGGCACCTTTCAAATCACTGAATTGTTTTTTTCTCTATTTTTCTGATGTCGTTATTTGGTCCATGATGTTGGTATTTGTTGACGTCATATATGTTTTATAGTGTGCCGTATACATGATGCTTTTGAAGAGTACGTCGTCTGGATATGTTGTCTGTTGATTAATTAGGTTGTGTAAGTTCCTATGGATGGGGCATTTTTCTAGTGAGCTTAGTTCTATTGGGTTATTTATTTCAAGTATGGTTAGGTTATTTTCGTAACTTGTTATTTTTATGTTTATATGATATTAGATATTCTGCTATATTTGATACTTTTTTATTTTTAGTTATGAATGCTCTGTAATGTTCTGAAAATCTTATTTCAAATGATCTAGTTGTTTTTCCTATATAAAATGTGTTGCAGTAGTTTCATGTAAATTTGTAGATTCCAGACAGGTTGTGTTTTTCTGAATTTATTTTGTGGTTTGTGTTATTAAGATATTTTATTATTTGGTTTGTATGTTGGAGTGTAGTGTTCTTTGTTATATATATATTTGTTTTTTTCTATTTTGTTGTTGGTGTATTTATATTTTAGGTAGTTTTTTATTATTTTAGTTTTTGTGTTCTGGTTGTAGCATTGTTTTTTGTAAATGTATTGTATATGTTTTTCCAAGGTGTTTCTTGTATCAATTTTCTATTGCTATTTTTATAATGTTATCTAATTCTTCATTTAATTTTTGTTTCTTATCTTGTATGTATTGCTTTATTTATCATGTTACTGAAAGTGTTAATTTTGTGTGTCCAAGGATGGTTAGATTTGTTGTGTATCGTGATATTGTTGGATGTTGCTTTTCTGTGTACTGTAGTTTCGCTACATTAAAAATCGTAAACACCAAATACATCAGTTCAATGACAAACCACATAAAAAATAATAAATACGAACAAATCCCAGACCCAACTAACAATCACCTTAATACAATAATAAACCAAATAGTAACTCACAGAAACACCCTAAATTATAACAATAAATTAAAATACCACACAAGACTTTACCCATTCAAACCATGTGCACCAATATTAACAGGCATACCTAAAATCCACAAACCTAACACACCGTTCAGTCCACTAATTAATTTCAAAACAGCACCATCTTACATAATTGAAAAAATACTGGACAAAATAATAAGATCTAAAATACATATTAATAACATATACAATATAAAAAGCAGATACAAATTAACTAATAAAATAAAAAACATAGAAACAAACAGCAACACTCAAATGATTAGTTATGACATCACCAATATGTACCGTAATATTCCAATAAAAAAAACTATAAAAATAATAAAAAACAAACTAATACACAGTAATGAGAAAGAAAAGACAATAAATAGCATTATTACACTAACCAAACACATATGCAACCAAAACTACTTCCAATTTAACAATAAATACTATAAATAAACAACTGGACCTCCCATGGAATCACCCATATCATGAGTCATGTCAGAAATATATATATATATCGTCAGGTTTGTAAAGAACTTTGTAGCGGGATAGGCCTTACCATCAGCCTTTGGTTGGGTGGCTCTGTGGATTTTTCTAGCCTCAGATAAAGGTATCCTCACCTTAGAGGTAATGCCCAGAATTAACTTCTCCTTCTTAAATTGAGGACAGTTAAGTGATCGCGCTGCGTAATCACCACCATAGTTGGCACACTTAGGAGCACTCTTACAATCCTTTTCCTCATGGCCTTCGATACTACATTGAAGGTTTATTAGGTTGAAGATTGTCGTTAGGTGGTAAGTAGATACAACACTCAGTGAACTTTACAGGATAGCTGTTTGGATGACTACTGCTTGTAAAGGAGTTATTAAGTTTAGAAAAACAGCATTGATAGTCACGTTCAGTCTAAAAACTAAATACTCCCTTACACAGAAATTTTGTGATTCGTGGGGATTTGTTTCTGGAAGAGATGGAAACCCTGAATACATATCTTGCATGAGTACTTTAAGATCTTCTATATGACTCCTATAAATCCATTGACATTTAATTGTATCTCTGACTTTCTAATTGCAGACATTTGTCTATTTAGCAATGAATTAATCAGACACACATTGGTACTCTTACTTTTGCCTTGGACGTTTTAAGACGTCAACTTAGATTCCATATCTACCTGTTCAGATATGGAATCGGACTTGAAATGCAAGTTCTTTTACAGTGAAATGCAACTGTGGGTAATCCACTGTGGGATATCTACTATGCCAATTAAATCTTCCCACAGAAAGTGGTTGGTAAGAGAAGCAAATCTTCTGTATCAATGCTGTTTCTCTAAGTAGCGTAGTAATCCTAACCTGTGACTTTATCATACTGTTTTTTAAACTGAATAACTTCTTTACAGCAGTCATCCAAGCAGCTGTCCCGTATAAGCTCACTGTATGTTGTGTCTACTTGCAATCTTCAACACAGTGAATTAGTCTACTTAATCAACCATTTATTTACTCCTTTCTTATTGGTCGGAGATTTTCTTGCTCACCATTTGTCTTGGGGGATCTCCATTTTCCAACTTTTGAGGACAACTTGTGGAAATTGTAAGAACTGAACTGGATTTATGTCTGCTAAATTGCCACGCCCACCTGTCAAAGCATATTATTAACATTACTTCGAACATGATACATCAAATAGATATTTTATACCTAACTCATTAATTACAATAAAATTCTTATTCATAGACATAATTACAAATAAATTATATATATAATTAATATTTCAGTATTATCATTATTTCAAGATTTTAACCAAAATGTTACAATCAAATTTTCTTGTGTCACACTATTTACATTAATATAGAATTTTGAATAGGACCTGACTGATTTACAATATTATTTGTATTCCTATTAAAATACAAAGTTTTCCACGCATCCAATTCACTACACTTAACAAGATTTTTTAACCGGGTTACATCGTCTACTTTAAATTCGTGCTTTTTCTCCAAACAATGTTTCGCCATTGCAGATTTTTGTGGTTTGTTATATTTAACATGGGGAAAATGTTCTTTAGCCCTAGTTTTAATATTTGTTTGGCCTATATATATTTCAGAGGACACTTGCTACACTTCAGGGAGTAGATTCCCGACTTTTCTTCATTAGCTATGTCATCTTTATGGTTACCTAACAACATCTTTAGGTTATTTGCAGTGGTAATTGTCACGTTAAACTTACTATTTTTTCCCAGAGATTTTCTTATTTTATTAGAGAGTGGTGGAGGGTGTGTTATTTTTAACCCTTTTTTTCTTTTTTACTTCTTTTCAATGTACTTCTCAGATTTCTTATTGTCTTTTTTTCCTATTTTTGTGGATTTCATCTATAAACATTTCACTGTATCCATTGAACCTCGCTAAACTAGAAATGTAATTACAAAGACCTTTAACATTTCTTGGATCAAGCCACTGGTTTATATCAAAGTATCAGAAATGGTATATTTTATTGGTAAATTTAGAACATGTTTAAACATAGCCAGTTTGGTTTTAATAGAACAGAAAATTAGGAACAAACAATAATTTTCAAGTTAGCTTACTTTGTCTTTTGTAATTCATAGAATATATAGAAGTTCGTCATACAATATACATGTATATACTACAACGGCCAAATTGACCATTGCAAATATTGGTAATAGTAAAAAAGAGAAATTAGACAAAACTGGCAAAAGTATCCAAATTTAAACAGCGATAAATTCAGACAGATTAAAACAACAGTCAAATAAAATTAACCTAAGCAAAACGTATATTTAATATAATGAAATTGATATCAGGGTAAAATTTGATGAAATAGCTTAGTTTAGGAAAAAATAACCTAGAAAATAACCTCATTTCCGAAGTATAAACTGTTACATAATTCACAACACCATTTTAGAAATTGTATTCATATGCGGCGAATGTCTGTAAATGCTTTTAAATGTAGATAAAGCGCTACATGTTCTGAACTACAGACACTCAGAAGTTACAATAAATACATAGGGGATAATATAAAAGTGGTTATAGTGTCATGTAATCTGCTTATGGTAGTTAGATTAGTGGTTTGTTGAGTTTCCTGTAGCAAAATTTTGTAGTAACATTACTTACCGCTGTAATTGTTCTGTCTCAGTAAATTTTAACAAATTTACAAACTATAAAGATCGGACAGTCATGTCTGGGTTTTCAGGAGTTAGATCGCCAGGTAGATAGATAGGGAGTCAGGGATTCAGATTCATGATTATTGTATGTCTAGTATCATTAGCCAGAGTATTTTGTGTAGTGTAAAATGTTCAAAATGTAAGTCAAATATATTAAACTCTAAACTCAGAGCTTTGCTACTACTTTGGTAGTTGGCTAGTAATAGCCAAGCACTGAGGAGGGCAACTGATTCTGAGTCCACTATTTTGACTTTCCCCCCTTTGTAAATAGTTCTCACTAGCTAAGCTCTAATTAATTAAATGGCCTAGGTTCTTCCAGGTTGGCTGTGGCTCTCATTAGTGCTTATGTTCTGAACTATTTACTTGAGTACAGATCTTGTAGAGATCGTTAAAATTGTTCGGTTACATTGTAACTACTATATAATTTCAAATGGCTGGAGGTATATCTTCCTCTATGACACGGGTAATGTGAATTTGGATTTACATAGGTGATCCACATTTCTTAATAACAACTCCTTTATTATACTAAATATATAAATATACAAACAAATCAAACTATATTATAATTATTTATATTTATTATTTTTAATTATATAAATAAAAGCCAAAAGAACAATATGATTAATAAATATGGACGATATTACATTCAATTATATGACATAAACTACCGAGAAAAAGCAAACAATAATACGTATTAATTTAACAACAAGCTGGGCGATGAATGGGCTTATGTGTTTACTTAACGTTCGGCAAGATAGGATTTGCTCATGCCACTTCTAATGTCCTTATTAAACTTTGCCTGTTTGAACAATCATCTGCAAGATTTAATACCTAAAATTTTAAATATCCTAAGCTTTTTTTCTTTTAAAGTGACTTAAATGTTATAATTACATTTCTTTATTTTACTTTAATTATAAGTGTATAGTTACCGGGAAATTTGTTTTGATGAAATCCTATGCTTAAAGTTAGGAATATCCTAAGTAATTAAGAGGAACTTTAATAGTTGAAACTTTCTTACAATGAAAAAAATTTTTCTTAAAAAAACACTTTTATATTCTTAAAACTCACGCTTTTATTTTCTTAAAAACTACGGTTTTACAATTTTCAAAACCATGCTATTATAATTTTCAAAACCACTATCTGCTACCATTTCTGACGCACATTGACGTCGGAGGATAATTAATGAAAAGAAATTATCAACCAATATGAACAAAATAGAATTTAGAATATCCCCTCTTTTTTTAATGAACTATGACAAATAATCCTCCTCGGGCAGTGGACGATGAGTTTATTAGATTTTATATAATAATTATAATAGTAAAAAAATTAATTGGATTACCTGTTACAAGTCGTGCTTAGGTCTATAAAGTTACCTTCAGCTGCTTATTGGCTCCTTCGGGAAGATGGCATGTTCAGGAATGTGCTCCCTCAGTCACCAGAATCACGTGAAAGACCTGTTAGCTTGGACTCTCGGTATCGGACTGTTACTAGACGACTGATTTTTATTTTATGTCAAAACTATACCAGAAAAATCAAGCTTTTCCCTTACAGCTGAATTACTATTGGTCATCTGTCGGTCTCTCGTGGCGACAACTGTTTACTATTGGAACCATCTACTCTTTTGGTGGTAATATAAAAAAAGAATATTACAAGTATAACATAATACTTAAGTTTAACCCTAGTTGTCTACTATGTTTAATGATTCAGTCTTTGATGTAAAAGTGCTTTAGTAAATGATGCTTTTTGGATAACCATGGTAGTGATGGTAATGAAAGCAGGCAAATACCGACAATATTATTTACAGTTGTTTTAAGCATACTTTACTGTATATTATAACATCAATAAACAAAAAAAGTAAGTTTTACTACAGGCAAGTGTAACACACCAAAATTGTTCAAGTGTTTTACTGTAGAACTAGTAGCACAAGTGAAGAAAATATGAAATATCAATTGAAAATTTAGTTTTTTACGAGGTGGATGTTTTGCAGATGCCTCGAAAATGGAAGCGGAAGACGACAAGAGGGAGCTGGGGCGAAGAAACCATGAAGATGGCACTAAAATTTGTAGAAGAAGGAAATTCAATAAGGGCTTCTTGTAGGAAGTATGGTATTCCAGTTAGGACCCTTCAAGAGCGGAGGAGAAATAATAACACTTCCAAACCTATTTTTGGGCGAAAGACAACATTCACTCCTGATCAAGAACAAGCCTTGACAGACAGAATCAAAACACTTTCTAATGCATCCAATTGTCTTACAGCAACTGCAATACAAAGAGCAGCATTTAATTTTGCAGAAAAAAATGGAATTCTGCATAAGTTTTCTGCAATTAAACGGTTGGCAGGAAAAGATTGGCTTTATGGATTTCTTCAACGAAACCAATCCATCAGAATTCGAAAACATAAAGCTACAAGTACAAATAGAATAACCGGGCTTAACACAGAAGAGGTAAATGTTTTTTTGTTTATTATGACACCCTACTTTTTAAACACAGTGATTTATTAATCTACAAAACCAGGTATTTTTTCTCAAATTTATTTTCATGTGTATCATAATAAGATTGAATTCTATGCAGCTTGAATAAGATTGTCACATATATCATTACCCCCTCTATTTTATTGCAATAGGTCATTTTTTCAAATAAATTCCTTTAAATTAATATGTAAACTGTCTTTTATTTTGACAAAAGTTCAAATTGTTTACTCCAAAAATCTTTCATATCATACTAATATAATGTCAAGTGAGTTATATATTTATGTATTCAAAATAGTTCTTTCTCAGTTTGCTAGTCTGTAAATATTGTGTTCTTCAATTAGTTATTTTTCTTGCATTAACAGAAAACTATATGTAAACTCTTGTTTAGCCAGTTTCGTATGACTCAAAATACAATAAAACGCTTATTTATAGGAATATAGCATGTTCAATAGTTATTAGAAATATACTACAATAATTACTTGAAATTTTTAAGTAAATGAAAAATTTCCTAGGTTTCTGGAAATAAGAATTTTTGGTTTTTGTAACCTGCCTGTTTGTGTATCAAAACCTTTGATCCTGGTTTTTATTGTTGTTCTCATATTTCTTGGATTGGGCACAGTTGACATTTCAGTTCTCTCTCTTCAGGTTTCTGAAAGGGTGATCAGGCTTAATGACATCTTGGGCTGCTGGATTTTCGTTTAACCAGAAACTCTTAAGTATAGAATTACAGTTTAAGCATGTAAGTTACTATTATATGTCTTTATATTAACAATCGTGGCAGTCTTATATCAGCAGGGATGTTCTACCAGTGGTCATGTGAGAAATCGTTGTAACAGGTCTAAATGTTTGTAACCTCGTCCACTACAGGCACCCATAATATATTTGTGACAAAGTTTTCTAGCGAAGAGCCCTGCTTAATTGTAAGCAGACTTTTGTATTTGCCCCTATAGGAGGTTACCACATTCGAAAATTGTTCAATCCAACAGGATTTGAACTTAATATATTTATGTATAGGTCTCCATTTTCCATCACAAATTCAAACTTTGGTTCTAACCCAATAGATATTCAAAACTGTTTCTTTATATGCTATTAATATTAGTTTTCAGGACCTCTTTTAGCATTTTAACTGGGTATTTTACCAATGATTTCGCATTTCACCTTTATTTCAAGTGTGTGTGTGTGTGTGTTTGTGCGCACATCAGTGTGTGAGAGTGTGTGTGTTTGCAGATTTGTGTGTGAGTGTAGATGTATGTGCGCACATCCGTGTGTGAGTGTGTGTGTGTTTGTGCGCACATCCGTGTGTGAGTGTGTGTGTTTGCTTATTTCTACTCTGATAACTTTCTGATTGATACCATTTGTTAAGTCAATCAAAGAAAACACTTGGCCAGAACTGTAAAAAATAAGTTGCTCAGGGATGTGAAAATCAAAGAATCAAACTTGGCAGCGTCTGCATCCATCCAATTTTCAGGGAAAAGTAGATTTATACTATGCAAGCTGCTTTAATTGTTTTATTTTATTTTTTAGTAAAAAAAAGTTTTTTTTCAGTTCACTGATCTAAAAGTTTGTTTATTAAATTGATTGAAATAACACCATAGTCTAATAATCAGCTTACAATTCGAAGGCAATCATTAAAGATAGGATCATGATTCATTAGTAATTCGACCATTAATGACTCATTGGTTATCATGGGAACTATTCTTTATACTTTAATGAAATAAAAAATGCAAAGTATTTTTTTTTGTGACTGATTTCTTTTATACTTGTATTTTGTATAGACTCATTTAAATCTTTTTATTAACATAGTTTAAGAGTAGTTAAAATAGTTAGGCCTAAACTAATTAGCAATGTCTAAGACAAAATAAGCAGGACACGTGTATTATAATGCTGAAATTGTATTAAAATCATAAATAAAAATATATTTTAATATATATATATATATATATATATATATATATATATATATATATATATATATATATATTCTTGATATTTAATATTATCCATTGTTTTTCCGTTGCACTGACTTTATGAAGTTAATATATTACTATTTTTGAGTAATTTTATCCACCATTAAGTGCAATAATTTTACCTTGAGTGATGAGGCACCTTTCGGTCTTTGACCATTGTCAAATCACTCTTTTTTTTTTTTTTTTTTTTTTTTTTTTTTTTTTTTTTTTCTTCTTATAAACGTTTAATTTATTTTCAGCAATTCCATTTTTCTGAGATTTTATGTAGGTTATTAAACTTTTTGCAGTAATACAAAGAATACTAAATAAGTACTGAGGAAATATCTTTTTTACTACTAAAATTTGAAGTGTAATTGACGCAAGTTTCTATTTAAATACTACGCAGCATTTTTCCTTGTATCTATAATATCCGACAATGAAGAGACTGTCTGGGCTGCATTGAGACATTCTGTGACAGGCTTTCCTGTCTTAGCAGCTTCTGCCAAAGCACTCTTTACCCCACTAGAGTCTACAGTACGCAAATCATATGCTACGCCGAGAGCTGCCCAAACTCGTATGAAGGCTGTAGAACAACCTGTCCCATAAGTACCATATTCTCCAGTTTTATAGTCCCAAGGCAACAAGTAATGGTAGTGTGGCCATAAACTTTTATTTACAAAGAACACAAGGTTTGTATCTGTAGTCTTTTTGTCAAGAGGATCAAAGCCCCAAATAATAGTTGCTGTATTAACAAACCATGAAGCATGAAGAAGGAGAGTTACTCTCATGAAGCCAATAATCATAATGGACACAACCATGGATTCTCCCCAGTACTCGATTGGAGCATTGATGGGTAAAATAATTCCAAAGAGTGGCATAAGTATCCAATAAAACCTCTTTTGAAACATAACAATCGAATCTTCTTCTAAGTCAGACATATCAATCTCTTGTTCGTGTTTTTTGTAACTGGGATTGCTGACACAATGACAACCAATCTGAGCAAACTGAAATCCTCTTTTGTAGTTATATGGGTCATTCTCTGTACCATGGTACTTATGATGTAACCTGTGTTTCAAAACCCAATCGTAAATTGTTCCCTGACAAACAAGTGTATGTAAAACGACAAGAACTAATCTAAGTTGCCAAACTGCACTATATGACATGTGAGCCCATAATCTGTGACATCCTGTTGTTATGCTCAATGTACCCAAACCTACTAAAAGTATACCTAGAGTGATTCGACAATGGTCAAAGACCGAAAGGTGCCTCATCACTCAAGGTAAAATTATTGCACTTAATGGTGGATAAAATTACTCAAAAATAGTAATATATTAACTTCATATATATATATATATATATATTTTTAGCTTTGCAACACTGTTTTCTTGTATTCACTTATCACTTTCATTATATGTACTTAAACAGGAATCTTACTTGGTATTTATGTGAGTTAATTTTCAAAGATTGGTAGTATCTCCATCATCGGGCATCACTGACCGGAGGTTGTAGTAGACTCTACTACAACTCCTGGTCAGTGATGCTTGATGATGGAGATACTACCAATCTTTGAAAGGTAACTCGCATAAATACCAAGTAAGATTCTTGTTTAAGTACATGTAGTGAAAGTAATATATATATATATATATAGCCTAGTCCAAAAAATCTATATATATATACATATATACACACACACACACACATATATATATATATATATATATATATATATATATATATATATATATATATATATATATATATATATATATGTTTGTAGATTATGCAACACTGTTTTCTTGTATACACTTATCACTTTCACTTATGTACTTAAACAAGAATATATACCAAGTAAGATTCTTGTTTAAGTACATAAGTGAAAGTGATATATATATATATATATATATATATATATATATATATATATATATATATTATAATAATAATAATATTATTATATATATATATATATATATATATATATATATATATAATATCATTTGTAATATATTATATTTGTATACAATTATGAAAAATTAGTATTATAATACATGATATGACACTGCCGGCCAGACAGTTGATTTGGGAATATATCTCCGAAACAAGATTTTATAGTTCCACCCATCAAATAGAATTTTGAATAATAACCCTCACAAGGTGTACATAGCTATAAGGAAATAAATACTTTGTTTAATTTGCAAATAGTCTATATATTACAATCTCCCGGAGTTGTCAGCTTGCCTGTTTGCTGTTGTTCCTGTTAAGATAATGTGAGTTCTCAGATGAAACAATTTTTACATATTTTGCTGCTACTATTCGTGTATATATTGATTACTAATCTACAATTCTGCTTTACATAGCTATTACCATAATTACACCAGTATATATTTAACTAACATTTGAGTCTTCACTGCGGATTGTCTGTAACACCTTTACCTGGATGTTTTGGTTCCAATCCGACCAAAAGCAACATTTAAAGGGGATTTAATTTGTTCTGTTTTACGTCTTTTGGAAAATAATGTTAACAAGCAAAGCTATAGTATTAGAATAACTAAGATTCTGGAGTCATACAAGATGGAATGCTATTGAAATATGACTTGCATTGTGAATTACACACCCATACTTAGAGTTACTAGCCTGTATTTGAACTCACAGTTCCATATTTGGAGTTACAAGCCTCATACCTGGACTCAGCGTCCTGCCTATATAGTTAACAGAAGCATGAAATGTAAATTGAATTACTTTAATTATAAAAAAATTCATCTCAAGTGGCTCCATGTAACTTCGATCTAGTGGCTTCTTAGGTTCTGCCTGTTAAAAGGTAACAAAATATTATCTGTCAGTGAATTTAATTAGGTCACATAATTAGGAACATAATGGATAGGAAGCATGCATGCACGATACGCAGTGTAACGACACCGGAAAATGTTGCAAAGGTGAGATAAGCGATTCTCAGAAGCCCAGGACAGTCAGTAAGACGTCGTTCTAGTGAGCTAAGGATCGAACGTGAATCAGTTAGACAAATTTTGCATACAGAAGTATAATTCCATCTGAACAAAATGCTTATTGTGCAACAATTGAAGGCGACTGATTTTACTTTATGTCTAAATTTTGCTTACAGAATGCAAGTGATTTTGAGATTGAATGAAAATGTGAAGTTATTGATGAGTAATGAAGTTCATTTTCATTTAAATGGGACAGCGAACAGATAAAGATTGCGTTATTGGAACTCAGAACATCCATACTTTATTCACCAGAATCCTCTGTACTCTGAAGAAGTCACAGTTATTCAATCACTTGTTATTGAGTTTGTTACATTCACATGCTTGAAATGTTTTTGAAGCCAAATCTGAGAAGACTAAGAATAGAAGATGTTTGATTCCAGCAAGATTGCGTCACAGCCCATAAGTAAACAATTCAATGGCAGTTCTTCGAAGCATGCTTTTACGGACAAGTTATCTCACGTTTTGTCGATGTTCATTGGCCACCTAGATTTCCTCACTTATCGGTATGTGACTTTTTCCTGTGGGGCTACCATAAGAGCTGTGCCTACAACCATAAATCTTGAAATTTGGACGAGCTGAAGGCTTCTATTATTCAAGAAATTGCAACTGTTCCTGCAGATATGTTACTCCTTGAGATGGAGGATTTTCAAAATAGACTTGAGTCATGCATTCAAAAATTCAAAATGACGTGCATCCTCTGGACGATATTATTTCTTATAAATAAGTCTCCAATTTTGTAAAATGGCAAGTAATAAGAGTTTAATTAATCTGAAAAAACATACATTTAAAAAAAAAAATTAGTGAGTATTATTTATTTAAAAACAGTTCCTGTGTGCCACCCGCTATAATGTAAAGAGAGTAGAAGCAGTTTTTACTAAATAATGAAAGTACTTTACAGGAATACTAGGTCAGGAATATAAACCAAGACTATGGATACGCTCAACGGGTATGATCAGCAGATCCTATTAAGAAGTATATGGCAATTTATTGTGAATGCACTAGTTGAAGTTCTAATATTAAAATAAATGTAAGTTTTATATAATGAAAGTGGTTTGATACTGAATGCAATGGAGGATTATAGGAATTAAATGTTCTGAAAATTCACATAACCATTTAAATCATTTGAAATAAAGTTGTTTGAATTATCATTTCTCAGTTATCTATTTCAAGTGCTCCACATTTTTTGCTTTGAATTTCACAACAATTTTTATATGTATTAAAATTTACTATTACATGTTTGTAGGTTATGTTGTACATTTGGATTGTTATTGTAGGTTATGAATTTGTATGATGGTGTTATACTAATAATTCTCCCATAAAATTGTAAAAGAAGATAGTTTCATTAATTTTATAGCCCTCTAAAAACATATAAATGTTTTAAAAAAAATTGTATTGTTATTTTGTACCTTAATCCAATAAATGCTAACAAAAATTAAAAAGATTATTATAAGTATTAATTTATTATTTCTTTCCAATAATTTTTTTAATGATTTAGTTTAATTTTTTTAAATTTTACAGATAGCAATAGCTAACAATGGTTCATCTACAACAAGAAATGCTGAAGATGAAAGAATACCAGTTGTTATCAAAGAAGAGATAGATGTACCGCAGGACTATGATTTAGTCTCTTTATCTACAACAGGAACTAGTAGAGATGAAGACTGTGTGGATTGTGAGGTATTTGAGTTTTGTAAACGGTAATAACCTAAGTGAAACTAGTAAATAAAGGGTATATAATTCACTTTTGTCAGTGCTTATGAGGAACTGCCATTACCTTGTATTAATACTGAACACCAACCAGCAGTGCATTTAGTGAATCTTTTCTAAAGCTTGATTAGAATTATTTAATGAATTTCTTTGAACATTTGTTGCCTCAAGAGGGTTGTAAATCACAAAAAATGATCGTTATGTTTTAAAGTTGCTCGATGTAATCATCTTGAATTCACTAATTAAACTATAACTAACCTTTGAGGGCGTGCATAGATTTTCAAAGGGGAGCGGGCACTTGCGAAGTAATTCCGCATAAAAAATCATTTAAATTTAAATGGTTTTATTTTATACATTTGGGTGACTTTATAATTAAATACTATATAAATAGATTGTAAACAATTTCAGATATCATTATTGTACAATTTTGAATTTCCAAATGTCATATTTCTAAAAATATCTTAAATTGTTAAAACATGTAAGCAATGTATACTAGACCATTGATTTCGTCACGGGAGAGCTGTTTGCGGATTATTTTTCTGTAACAAAGTAATTAAACGTCTAAACATAAAAATATTTAATCGTGATAGTGTATATATAAATATGAAATTAATTATAATATTTAGTGAAAATAAGGAAGTTTTACTTCAAACATATAACTCTACAAATTAGTGGATGAAAAAATATTTCATTATAACACAATAGGTTCCACAGTAAAATAAAACTAGCAGAATCTTAATCTTTGTTGAAAAAAACAACTCATAATTGTTCATTTCAAGTTCACTAGTCACCACTAGTGTAGCGTCAACGTGACCCACTCTTGTGAAAATTATGTTTCTTCTTGCTGTCCTCCATTGCCTTACTGGTTCAGTATACCACAGCATTTTTCAGTATTTACTAAAAAGTGTTTTAATCTCATAGTCAAACTGCATGTAATCGCTTAATGCCAGATTTTTAGCGGAATTTTCTCTATAACATCGAAATTGTCAGATTTTCAACAAATTGACCACTTTCGTCATTTTCACATTCACCTATTATGTGTTCATTTGTTTCATTTTCAATTTCATTGGCTTCTTCGTCAGGATCATCATCTGGCAGAGACTCGTTTTCTTCAGAATTATCAAAGCTGTCTAACAAAATTTCCGGTAGAAAGTATTTCTTGAATTTCCTCTTTTTCGACACTATCCCGCATTTTACGAATTCTCTCCTCCCTTCAAATAAAACAACAGTAAAATGTAAAACTTGGATACTAAAAAGTTATACAACACTGAAATAATAATAACAACAAAAACAGTAATGATTTAACCCTAATAAGTCTTTTGTAATGTAAATAGCCAAAGGAACTAAATATAAATAACACAAGGAACTTCGCAAAAATAAATTACACGAAAGGGGGCTTGTGGACGAAACCTCCGCAATCTGACCATGAGTGGGAAAGATTAAATTCACGCTAACGCTACAAGAAAACAATTAACAAAAATAGGTTGGGCCGTTTCCTAGAATGTAGGCTGTGGAGTAACGACCTGGAATTAAACTTCTAATAATTGAAAAGATGTTTTCTTAACACATAATGATACATGCGAAGAAAAACTCCTCATGCCCCCTCTTTAAGGTTAAATAATACTTAACTAAGGGAATACCTAAGGGCTTACTTAAAGACGCGTTTCCAAACAATCATTCTTTTAACTAGTAGAGAGTTTGCTTCATAAGATTGTTTCCGAAATGTATCAGCAAGTAAGCCCTTAGTTAAGTATTATTTAATTATACTTTATGATTTGTTGGTAAAATAGTAAAATATTTTTATTTTTTAAAGAATGCAGGTAAAATGAAATCAAGATGCCTAGGGAAAACCAAGATAAACCACAAGATGCATCTCAAACAACAGACAGACGATTTGAACCCCATTTGCATTGATTTCAGATCAATGTGTCCCAAATCATGGGCGGATAAGTTGAACCCCAGATGCTGATGTCAATTCAAATTTCAGTTCAATAGAACATGTTTATCTAATTATCTGATGTCAATTTAATGATCGTAATAACAAAACATATCATTAACCACAATACTTTTTACTAATTAAACTTCTAATTCAAATCTCAGTCCATTACAACATGATTATACCCACAGGGGGGTGCGGACTAACCATACCTACTAAGATGGGTTTGGCGTCCCTCGCGGTACCAATATCAAACTTACACATTACTGACAACACTTCCTTCAATATTACACTTTCTACACACAACATTTAAGAATAGGTGTTTGTTACATTCCTTTGCATTGGCCACGCTTTTGCAACTGATGGGTATTGATGGGTCGTGATGATCTGTTATTATGTCAGTTCTGCGGAGATCCTTTCACATTCAGGCATTTACTGGTGGATCGTGTTGGTGTAATCGATATTCATGCCTCATTTTAATATAGAAGCCAGTTTAAAAGAGGTGTTAATGTACGATGCCCCTGACATTGACCAAATCATCACTTTCTTGTGCCACCTAAAAACGCTATTAAAATTTAATATTTTAAATTTTTATAAATACACATAATTTCCATATTTATTAATTATATTATATCTATTTATGTTTGTGTTTGTGTACAGATATTTATTTATTGTTAAGAACTTATTTGTATTAATTTGTAGTTTTTTTATTTTTTGTTATTTATTAGGTGGTAATTGTTATTGTTATAGATTTAATAATATTATTTACTATTTGTCATTTTGTTAGTTATTGTTATATTATTATTTATTATTATATCTTTATTGTTATGTTTTAATACTATTTATTTTTTGTTGTTTGTTTGTTGTTCTATATTTATTTTTTTATGTTTTTATATTTTTTTATTTGTCATAACAAAATATTAAGCATATATATTTTTGCACTGTACATTTTGTGAATAAAATGATTTTTATAGCATCACTTCTTTAAAATTAAAATTAAACTTATTTATTTAATCACTTGGCAAAAAAACCTCTACTTACTAATATTTCTGAACAGATTAATTTTGTACTTGGTCAGCGAATTATTTAGTGCGAAGGTCTGCTTAGAAATGTCAGTAAGTAGTGGTTTTATCTAATTGAATTGACAAATACCTTAAGAAACCTTGAGGTGAGTAACTCAACAAATGCAAATGAAATTGGTGTCAATTTTTTAAACAAACTTTTAAAAATGGTAAAACATTTTACCTGTGGATCCCAATAATTATTTGTACTCAATTATATAAACTGTGCAGTTTATATTTGGTGCTTGCATTTTTTATTTAACGTTTTTGGGGTACTCTGTTCTAATTGTTTGAACTAAATGCTACTTTTTATCCTGTTTTCTGAAAGTTATGGGGAATCCTATTTGAGATCTTGTTTATTTGTATGAATCTAATGATTTTTTTCTGCTATAATCTTTTTTTAACTAAGAAACAGTTATAAACCACGGCTACAAATATTTACACAACCTTTACGTATATTTTACACTGCTAATACAATTAGAATCATCAGAAGATTAAAATATACTGGGATCTAAATCCTAAGACCTTGATTTCATCTAAAGAAACTACATTGAGCCGCTACATGTGAAGACAACCTCTTTGAGAAATTCAAAAACCTTTATTGATATCTTAACCCCATCAAAGAAAAAGATCATTTTCAAACGCGATCCAGTCCCCCCTCAATACTTATCCCAACAAGCCACGTTTAATTTGGTTTGTGTATATATATATATATATATGATACGTATTCATTCACGGATGGAAAAATATGATGAATAGTTATTGTCTGGAGTACATCCGTTCATTCTCCAGTGCATAAATTCGCAGTTCTGACGTTTCGCTAGAATCTCATCTAGCATTGTCGATGTGAACCCAACAACAGTTGAAGAGCGAGTTCCAGATAATAACTATATATATATATATATATATATATATATATATATATATATATATATATATATATATATATATACACACACACACACACACATCATATTCCGAATTTTCAGAGAAATTGCTTGGAAGGTCGTACAGAGCTGGGAGGCAGCTCAAATTAACAGCATAGTAATTAATTTGTCTTTAACTTTATGTTTATAAATTTCTAATGTTCCATATATACTCATTTTTAACCATTTGTTTATTTCTTCAATTAATTTCAGTATTCCTATTTCAAGAAATCTGTATCCATTATTTATACAATGAGTAGCCTAATTTGATCTGTATATGTTTGGTTTAGTATAAGCGTTTAAATGTTCTTTGTATCTTTCTTTGAATTTCTTTTTTGTTTGTCCTACAAATATTGATTACAATCTAAACATGTTATACTATCAATATAGTATAGAAGATTAAAATAAACTGGGATTAAATCCTAAGACCTTACTCGCAATAAGCATCACTCCTATAATAATTTATATAAATTATCTTTTTCATGAATGGGATTTTGAATCTCTATGGGGGTGTAAAAATAACTAATCCGTAATTTTATCTAATAAAAATGATTTTTTAGTTAGTTTTAAAAGCGTGTTAAAAAACTATATTTATTAATTTTTTAAAAGACCATGTTTTTGTTGAAATTTTACACTCATCATGACTTTTACCACTTTAGTTCCTGATGATTCAAAAAAGTTCATTTAATTTATATTCAAACCTAGTCTTGGAAGCTGGTTTTTCTGTTCTACATATTTAATGGCATTTAATTCTTTGTTATGTATTAAGTAAATATTGTTTCTTTTACTGTCCCCTCTTTAGCTCAGTAGTTATATCTTTTAAGAGGTAATTTTTTTTAAATGTCTTAAAATGGTCTTAATGGTTCTTATTTAATGGTCTTATTTAAAATATTTTACATTACAGACTAGATGCTCAGAAAGTGAAATATCACCAGAGGTTATTAAAGAAGACGTAGATGGAGCAAATAGTAAAAGTTCCTTCTACTCACCAAGATTAGGAATGAGCAAAGATGAACATCAAAGGGGATTTCAGGTATTATTTATTTGCTTATAAATTTGAAAAGCTTCTATTAAACCAGTATATATATATATATATAGATTTTTTGGACTAGGAGACTGACAGACTTACCTTGGTAAGAGTCCACTCTGTAGTCTTGAAATAGAAACACATAAAAGCACTTAAACAATGATATATTTCAACCACACAGTGGTCTTTGTCAATAATTGACAATTATTTTATTTCATTCTCTCATATTTCTTTTTGTGTTTTCTCTTCGATTGACAAAGACCACTGTGTGGTTGAAATATATCATTGTTTAAGTGCTTTTATGTGTTTCTATTTCAAGACTACAGAGTGGACTCTTACCAAGGTAAGTCTGTCAGTCTCCTAGTCCAAAAAATCTAAATAATCTTTACCAACCAAAACTAACCTAAAAATATATAAACATATATATATATATATATATATATATATATATATATATATATATATATATATTCTTGATATTTAACATTATCCATTGTTTTTCCGTTGCACTGACTTTATGAAGTTAATATATTACTATGTAAGTAATTTTAAAAATTACTTACATAGTAATATATTAACTTCATATATATATATATATATATATATATATATATATAATAAATATGGGGATATGTTTTCTTTTAATATAGTTAATAAATTTAAAATATTTCAAAAACAAGAATACTTTTAATACATATAATATTCAAAGCTTTTCGCCGGTTTCAGGAAAATAATTATGTAACAAAATATTTGTACAAAAATTAAAACATATATACTACAAACAACCATATGTTATAAGTAATGCACTTAATGTAATTTTTTCTATAACATCAATGACCTTATAAATACTTTGGTGCCTTGATCTCACTTGAATTTGTTCATCAATTAATCTGTCTTTAACTTTATATTTATAAATTTCCAATTTTCACATATACTCATCTTTAATCCTTTGTTTAATTATTTTAATAATTTCATATTTTTTATTTCAGGAAATTTGTGTCCATTATTAATACAATGAGTCGCTAAATTTGATTTGAATATGTTTGGTTTAATCTAAGCGTTTAAATGTTCTTTGTATCTTTCTTTTAATTTCTTTTTTGTTTGTCCTACATATAATTTATTACAATCTTGACATTTTATATTATATACACCATTTCTTTCGTGCATATTGTTTTGATTATTGTTATTGTTTATTTCAGTGAATGTAAAAGTTGTCCAATTTTTTTCTCTTGTATTATTTACAAAGTTATTGTTGATATTCTGTTTTCTTATTATGTTATTATTTAATTTATCTGTAGTTTTATTTTTATATCCATTTTCTAATCCAATTAGATATATTATATTTTTCTCTTTCATTTGATCATTCAAGTTCATTGGTATTTTGTGCACTCTATATAATAAATTATACAGCTCTGCCATTTTTTGGTTATATGGATGATTTGAATAATTTGGTATTATTTGATTTGTCTGCGTCGGTTTTCTATATATATTATATTCAAATTTTTCATTGTTTCTAGTAATTGTAATATCTAAATAATTTAGTTTATTTTTTGATTCGAATTCATGAGTAAATTTTATATTTTTGTGTATATTATGTATACAGTTTAATATTTCGTCAATATTTAAACCATTATTATTTGATATATATAATACATCCATCTTCTACGTATCGAAACCTGTGTCCATTTTGATCGTATGATTTAATAATCTTATCTATTTTAATATCTATATTTTGTAAAAATATTTCCGACAATATGCTTGAGATTGGAGAGCCCATTGTTAATCTTTTTGTTTATAAATTTTATTATTATATAACAAATCATTTTAATTTAATATGATTTTTAATGTATTTATTATTTTTTGTGTTAAATTTTTATCTTGTTCAAATGTATCTATATAATTTTTTATTATTTCAAGTGTTTTCATTATAGGTATGTTATTATACATGTTAGTAACATCAAATGATATTAATTTGGTATTATTTTTAATTTAATAATTAATTTATAATTTTAATATCTTTTAATTTTCCAATAAGTTCAATCGAGTTTTTTATATTATGAGTATTATTTAATTTTACCTTATCTTTAAGTAACAAAGCCAAATATTTTGAAATTTTATAGGAAGGAGCAGTTGTAAAATTAACTAAATGGCCTAAATGGTTTATCTTGTTTGTACAATTTAATTAGTTCATTTAATCTTGGAATTTTAGGATTTTCATTTATACAATTATTAGTATATTTTTTATTAACGAATTTAGATGATGTTTTTATTATATTTTTTATTTTATTTTGATATTTGTCTGTGGGATCTTTATTTATTTGTGTATATTGATTTTCAGATATATAATTTTCAGTTTTATTTATATGTTCTTGTTTACCAATAATAACTACAGGATTACCTTTATCTGCTTTTGTCATAATAAAACCATTAGTTTGTAATTTTTGTTTAATTTTATAAATTTGCGAGTATTGTTTTATGTGTGTATGATTAGTTTTGTTATTTTTAATTAACGTTAAAGTGCATTACTTATAACATATGGTTGTTTGTAGTATATATGTTTTAATTTTTGTAAAAATATTTTGTTACATAATTATTTTTCCTGAAGATGCTGGTACTGTTTTATCGGCAAAAAGTTTTGAATAATATATGTATTAAAAGTATTCTTGTTTTTGAAATATTTTAAATTTATTATATATATATATATGTATAGATTAGTTCTAGTAGAGAACCTGCTCTTTCAAGATGACATCAGGAGTTACAAATTTCTTACATGGCTGGTGTTTGAAGCAAAACTAAACATCCGGCATTCATCTTGGTTTTTAATAAACGGCACAGACAATGCGCATCAACGTTTGACTACACCTTTTTGCATATTAACGTTAGAGATAATGGATAACCTTGAGTCGGAACTTCCTAGTTCCGCAGATATGCTATCTGCTTCCTTTGTTAATAAAAATGCCATGCTTCGATTTTTCACTGTCCAGCCACTTCTGATGTGATTTTCAATCAGGAGTGTTTAGGGATTTAAAGGTCTCCCCAAAATAGTGAAATTATCTAAACTGGGCAATGGTGTTGGGTGAGCGTTTTATGCATCGGGATATATGGATTGTCCTTAGTTTGCAGTGATTTTGCAGCAGAACTTTGGCCATTCCTAAAGCTCTATCTGTCCTACAATACCTTTTTTTTTTTTTTATAAAAATGCTCTTTAGGATGTGTTCTCTTTGAACCATTTATTTGGGGAAATTTTGTGTGCAATACACAAACTTCAATTAGGGGTTGTTGGGGTGATATTTCGGTGGATTCATGGACACTGCAAAATACACGGAAACATAAAAGTGGATGAAGTGGTGAAGATTGCTATGGTTTGGTGTCAATTACACAACTTGTTATTGGATCTGATTATATATATATATGTTTTGCAAAACAAACGCCATTGGCTGCTTGGAATGAAGAATAGCAATGCATAAATCACAATAAGCTGAGAGAAATCAAGAATATCGTCCATCCATGGAGGTATTCTATTCATTCGAAATATAGAGAGGAAGTGGTAAGTGGTGGCTACCTGACTATGGGTTGGCCACTCTTGTCTAATTCATGGCTATATGATGCATCGTGAGGATTCGTTACTATGTCAGTTTTGTGGGAATACCATTACAATCAGTCATATACTGGTCGATTGTGGTTTGAAGCATGTCCATGACAGTTTTTATTTACAATGGAGTTAAAAGGTAAAATAGAGGGATGTTGCAGCGGCCATTGACCGTATCATCGGTTTCTTGTTCCAACTTAATATAATATTTAAGATTTAATATTTTAATTTTATAATTAAATATCTTTTACATATTTATTAACTGTAGTACATCTATTTATTTGTTTGTGTGTGTGTACAGATTTTTATTTTGTTTAATATTTATTGTTAAACATTTTTGTTATAGCAGAGCGTCAAAAGTCCGGATTAATTGGGATTAGAACCCATCCGGACTACTGATTTATCTGGATTTTCAAACTTTTTTTAGACTACTGCGTATTATTGATATTTAACTAACTATAATCTATTTTAATGCTTAGATTATCATATAGGTTTGAGTTAAACCAATAATTATAATATAATAGACGTCAGAGGGCTTAAAATGCAAAAGAATTTAGTGAAAAAATATATAATTTACATACTAATACACAGTAGAGAAAGCTAAAAAAAAACATGCCGGTACAAACTTATTGAGTGAAAAAGTCTTTTAGTGTTTTTTTAATAAAATCATATTATATGACAAAGTAACTAAAGATTGGGTTTAATAATAAATTTTAATATTTTGCCGATTGGTTACAATACACGTTATTTGTTATCATGCAGAATACACAAATCTAAATATTTAAATCATGGTTAAATACACTGTATGTTGTGTTTTAAATTTAGTTATGAGGCATTTTTTCAAAATTAGTTTATCTTTTTTGCATTTATAACTAAAAATAACACTTATTTAAG
Organism: Prosapia bicincta; assembly: GCA_036971475.1. Taxonomy (NCBI): domain Eukaryota; kingdom Metazoa; phylum Arthropoda; class Insecta; order Hemiptera; family Cercopidae; genus Prosapia; species Prosapia bicincta. Next base: position 53,891,842 of record JBAIZL010000008.1, on the reverse strand, counting down.
ATATGAATCGTAGTGGCGCTGAGCGTCGCATTTTTCACACCGAGTACAGTGCACGCTGACACAACGATCCGGGTTTGCAACGCTTCAAATTTTTGATAGCCAGATTACTGATGGTCTACTGTATTAATTTTTTGTTATTTATTTTATACATTTAATAAATGTGGTCAATCTAATGTTATAGATTTATTATATATATAGATTATATTATTATATATAGATTTATATATATATATATATATATATATATATATATATATATATATATATATATATATATATATATTTTTTTTTTTTTTTTTTTTTTTTTTTTTTTCTGGACTAGGAGACTGACAGACTTACCTTGGTAAGAGTCCACTCTGTAGTCTTGAAATAGAAACACATAAAAGCACTTAACCAATGATATATTTCAACCACACAGTGGTCTTTGTCAATCAAAGAGAAAACACAAAAAGAAATATGAGAGAATAAAATAAATATAAGTTGTAATCACAGATTGTGTAGAAATCAGATATCATAGATGCACAGATTAAAGATATATATATTGTTTCCATGAGCATATGAGTGATTATAGTTTATATAAGTCTGTCAGGGGAAAAGAGAATGGAGACGTCTGATGAGGCTATTAGGAAAAAAAGTGAATAGATTTATCTGATGTTGAGGTTAGGGGATTCTGTGGAATTGGTATACCACTGGTATGATAGTTCCCATGTTCTCAGTTCTGAGAGATTGCTATCAGGGGGGGAGTGCTTTAATTACAGTCCTGTTTTTGCTACTATTTATTTCAATTATTTATTGTTATTTTTTCTTATATATACAGTATTTGATTTGTAATTTTGTTCTATTGAACATATATGGTTTTTCTCACAATATCCTTGATTAGCGATGATAATGATCATAGTTGGTTTTTTGCCAAGAAATTAAAACAGACTATGGCATCTGATTTTGTATTTTGGAAAAGTTTATTGCTTGCTGCTTGGAATGACAATTGACAATGTGTAAATCGCAATAAGCTGAGGGAAATTAAGGTTACTGTCTGTCTATGGAGGTCTTTTATCTGGTGGTTTCAAGAATGTTCGTAAAAGCTGTAATTTACAAGGTTTAAAGGTTTACAAATTTACAAGGAAGTTTAAAGGTGGTGTTGGGAGACGATGCCACAGCCATTGACTGTGTCATCATATTCTTGTGCTAACTAAATTATTATACTATCCAAGATTTAATCATTACATTTTTAACATAAATACTATTTTCATAATTATTAATTATAGTATGTCTATTAATTTATGTTCATGTGTGTGTGTTTAGATTTTTTTATTTATTTTTTAATACCTTTTTATTTATGTTATTGTTATTTATTTTCGTTATTTATTAAGTGTTAAACTTCGTTCTTGTAGATTTAATATTATTTATTTATTAGTTGTTGTTATTATATTCCTATTTATTGTTATATTATTATTTGTTGCTATATATTAATTGTTATGTTTTAGTAGTATTTATTTATTGTTGTTTGTAATTCTGTTTTTATTATTCTTTTTGCTTTTGTAATTTTAACATTACTTAAAATGCTTTGTCTAAGATACTACCCTTGATTGACAATGATAACCAGGAAATTGATGGTTTTTGGCCAAAAAAAATTTTCATATATCTAAGAAAGCTGTAGATGAAAACAAACCAAAGTGCAAAACCAGAAGTGAGTTTCTCAGGGGATTGTATTTAAGGTATTGTTCGTGTATGAATGAAAAACTAAGCATCCAGAGAACCATCATTATCATGATCAGATTCACTTTCAGAATTACTAAAACTTACATCATGATAGATATCTGTCGCACACTGTCGCATTATCTTTCTGTCTCGGATGTAGGTCTAGTTGAATTCTAATTGTATTCCCACCCAAAGGTGAACTGCTCATCGTCATACAAATAATCTAACACTAAAGTCAATCTCACAAAAAACATATTCTTTAGACAAACTAACTTGACTGCCAGGAACAAACACAGTATATTGTTTGATCCAGTGCTGTTTCTGGTGGCAAACAGCTGTGCAACTATCAATAAAAATGAACAAAAAAATTTTAATTGAAAAATAAGTTGTAATCTATTAAAACACACGTATTTTTAAAACACTTTAATTCCATACTCCCAGAACTAACATACACCATCGAAACAGAACAACAAAACTCTCAACTTCCTAGACCTTACAATTAAACATACAGACAAACAGACACATAAATTCAACATATACCGAAAACCCACTAGTACCAATATGATCATTCACATCGCCTCAAACCACCCACACCAACATAAACTAGCTACTTAAAACACCGTTAGACAAAGAAGAACACTCTCAAGAGTTGAACACCATAAAACATATAGCACAAACTAACAGATACAACACAACAATGATTGACAAATTATACAACCACCTGAAAAACAAACTCAATAACCCAAATACAAACTCACAACACGACAATCCCATAAAATTCTTATCAATACCATACCGATCATACAAAACCCACAATCTTACCAACACACTACAAAAATACAACTACAAAATAGCTTACTCCACACACAACACTCTCGATAAATAATTAAAACCCAACAACAAAATCAACAACATTTACAACACTGCTGGAGTTTAAAAAATAAGTTGCAGTTTGTGCCCCAGTTTTTACATAGGCCAGACAGGGAGGTCTTTCTACACACGCTACCATGAGCATATAAACATACTAAGAAACAATAAATACCAATCAAACCATCTCAACTCCACAAAACATCACTACATAGACATAAGATCTAACCTACAAATTCTTCATAAACAACACAGATATAACCAACGCTACACAACCGAACAATACGAAATATACAGACACTTCAAACTACACCCTACACACATACTCAATACACAATTACATTATAACTCAGACACACTTTTTGACATCATAAATCCTAATACTCACAAACTATAACTCCTACTACTCCTAACGCCCACCCCACCATAATATTCCACCCCCACCCTAATACCCTAACCTACAAAAACCTTGAGATCATTTACGGTCTGAGGTGACAATGGGACACATCTCCAAAAACGGCCGTCCTCAACAAATATAAGTAAGTGCTACTATTGGCAAGTTTGTAAATATTTACAAGTGTTTTAGTGAAAACTAGTAGCTCACATGAAGATGGAATCAACAAATATAAGTAAGTGCTACTATTGGCAAGTTTGTAAATATTTACAAGTGTTTTAGTGAAAACTAGTAGCTCACGTGAAGATGGAATCAACAAATATAAGTAAGTGCTACTATTGGCAAGTTTGTAAATATTTACAAGTGTTTTAGTGAAAACTAGTAGCTCACATGAAGATGGAATCAACAAAAATATTAAATTAACTTATAAAGTGACAATATAAACAAGAGCGTTTTGGTTTTACTTTTGACTAATGGAAGAATGACTTTTTTATACCTACAGAAGTGTCATAAATGTTAAAGGCAACTTTTGTTAATTTTTATAATTTAATTGTAGTTCAGATCTCTGGATGGGGACAACTCCTTGGTGATTAAATCATTTTAGATATTATAAATGTATTGTAAATATATGGCAGTTTTATTATAAAATTATAACTCAAATCTTATTTATAGCTGAAAATAATTATTATTTTACATAATATGGTAAAAAAAAATTAAATTTTCCATTTTTTTATTTTACAGAACACGTTGAATGATGACCAAACTGATTTCTTAAATCATTGCAGTGATAAGAGCGAATGTATAAACTCAAAGGGAGACGTTGCCATTCCTGATATACAGAGCAAGGTTTCGTCAGTTGAAAATTTAGGAATTCCAGGTATTTTAAAAATCGCTGAGGAAGTTTCTCTGGATGTACAAAATATTCTTACACACGACATTAGTAGTAAGTTTTTTTAGTTTCTAAGTCTAAAATTTTAACTTGTATTCAAGTATAGTCAGTACAGGAATAATCAGTGGTAAGGTTTCACTCATCAGAAGATACCTCATTTAATAGAAACAATAGTTTAAAATTTTGTTTGATATTTTACGTTTTGTTTATTTCATCTAATAGAAGATCTGAAAAGGTAGGAAATGATGAGAATATAATTCTTGCATTTTGTAGTCCATTATGTTCAATGAAACTTACTGAGATATAACGTTTTCAATCGCTTTGTGGCGATCTTCATCAGTGTCTTCTGCTTGGAGTTGTTAGATTAAGTAGTGACGAGATTAATGGTAGGTTTTCAATAGTATTAAAGAGTATGTGTGATTTGTAATGGGTTTGTTCGTTTAATATATTTGTGCTTTGTGTTTTTGTGTGTTTGTAAATTTCATATTGTTCTAGTGTGTTGGGATGTGGTCCTTTTTTATTGATGTGTAAGATTTCTAGGTTATGGTAAATGTCTTTGTATTTGTATTCTGTTTCTTTTACGTGATTGTAAAATGCTGAGTTGGTGTTCTGTTTGTGATCCTTGACTCTTCGTTTGAAGCTGCAACCTGTTTTCCCAATGTAGAATTTGTTGAACTTGTTGCAGTTTAATTTGTATACGCCTGGTACTTGCAGTTTAATTTGTATACGCCTGGTACTTGTAGTTTATCTTTGTTGTAAATACAACACGACACCAACAAGTTAGGTTTCATTACCTAACTCAGCAGCTAAAATTAATGAAAGAAGTAGATGCCACTTATATTTATAAATAAAGATAAATACTACATTATTGTTTACGTGAAAGTTTTGAAACAAAATTTTAATTGTTCTAAATACACATTTTGAACTGGAAATAGTTTAAATAATAAATACAATATTTCTGGCACAAATTCTAAGATAGAAAACGTCTTGTTCAGTTAAAGAATGATAGTACAGCAATGTGACATGATGCAATTAGATAATTGGCATGTGTTAATTTGTTCAGACTAAAGAGTTTTGTTACTGTCGATGAATTTACATTATGCCTAAACAATGTTAGTGTGAAATGTTATTGTCAAATGTTATGAGATACATTGGAGTACTTGTAGGTGTATTTATTATGCTTATGTTTAATTTAAAATATATATTGGTTACTTTTGCCCATAGCAAACTGATTAATCTTTTTTCTTTTGATAAAATGTGTTTTGATTTACAAATCTTTCACTACATGAACTTCTGTCTGCAATGGATTAACCCTTAGCACTCGACTGTCGGGGAGTATATTGCAGTTTACTCGTATGTCGGGGGTCACCCGACACGATTTTCAAATGCCTATAACTCGTCTGCGGCGAAGCCCACGACATTCAATCTTTTACCGTTTGGTGCTACACTCTATTGAAAATAATGTGAACTAAGTTGAAAATGCCTAGGAATATGTGAGTCATTACAAAATCTAGTTTGCCGCTACATTGTAAGCTGCAAGTAGGTTACAGTTTTGCTGGTTATTTGTTTACTGTAGTTTGCCGTGGCTTCACGTACAATTAGTGATTCTGAAATTCCTGATCTTTTACTTGATCCTGATTTATTAGAATGTAGTTCAGTTTCATAAACAAAATAACTAAATCAACAGGTATTTGTAAATATAACCAGTTTATGGGTGGTATAGATTTAGCTGTTCAATATAATGAACCATGCAGTTTTACGAGACGAACAAATAAATGGTGGAGGACAATGTTTTTCTGGCGATTAGATGTAGCTGTAGTAAATAATTTTATTACCTATAATAACAAAAAAAAGGAAATGAGAGAAAATCCTGTTAAAAAAAATAGTTTCGCCAAAACTTGGTGAGGGAGCGCATTGTGTGATATCAGAAATAACCCGTATAGTGAGAGCGGTCGGCCATCAACTACTGAAAAAGAAGAAAGACTGAATGGGAAATTACATTTAATCTTTTCTAATGATAAAAGTAGTACTAACGATTGTGTAGTGTGCAGTAGCAGGAAGATAAAAGGAGGTAGAAGGGAAACAGTTTTTCACTACAAAACATGCGGCAGAAAACCAGGACTTCATCCGGAAGACTGTTTTCAAAGATATCATAATTTGCAAAATTACAAATAAGATAATAAAATCATGTACATACAGTATTAGTGAATAAAAATAGCTTAGTTTACTAAAATCATGTAAGAGAAAACAAAGTTTTCCATAAACAATAATGCAACTTGCAGGTGAGGAATTTGTCCCAATTTAATTACAAGTGGGGAAGCAAAGCATGTTACTAAAATCCGAGCGCTAAGGGTTAAATTTGTGTGCTAAGGTACCACTTATTTAAAACACTATTGCTTATTAATTATTTTAATAATATTAATTAACTGAAAAGAAGAAGGGAAACCAAAACTGTGCTACACACTAATTCCCAGCAATGATAAAAATTGTTTTTGTTAAGTGAGGAATCCAGACATTTAAAACAAGGATATGTGGATTTAACATTAAAAGTAAATGAACAAGAAATGCATTGAAAAATAAATTATTTAGAAATTTAAATTGCCATTTAGCTTCCCAAGATAATATAAGGCACTCGACTGTACCTTTGCGTAACAATAAACCTTTAAAGCAGTAATCTCTTAATACCAAATATAAATGTTAAATGTCCTGTTTTGTTACATTTGTGCCCTGCAACACTAATATTTTCAGTATTTAATGTGTTTTGTTACATTTGTGCCCTGCAACACTAATATTTTCAGTATTTAATGTGTTTTGTTACATTTGTGCCCTGCAACACTAATATTTTCAGTATTTAATGTCCTTTGTTACATTTGTGCCCTGCAACACTAATATTTTCAGTATTTAATGTGTTTTGTTACATTTGTGCCCTGCAACACTAATATTTTCAGTATTTAATGTGTTTTGTTACATTTGTGCCCTGCAACACTAATATTTTCAGTATTTAATGTGTTTTGTTACATTTGTGCCCTGCAACACTAATATTTTCAGTATTTAATGTGTTTTGTTACATTTGTGCCCTGCAACACTAATATTTTCAGTATTTAATGTGTTTTGTTACATTTGTGCCCTGCAACACTAATATTTTCAGTATTTAATGTGTTTTGTTACATTTGTGCCCTGCAACACTAATATTTTCAGTATTTAATGTGTTTTGTTACATTTGTGCCCTGCAACACTAATATTGTCAGTATTTAATGTGTTTTGTTACATTTGTGCCCTGCAACACTAATATTTTCAGTATTTAATGTGTTTTGTTACATTTGTGTCCTGCAACACTAATATTTTCAGTATTTAATGTGTTTTGTTACATTTGTGCCCTGCAACACTAATATTTTCAGTATTTAATGTGTTTTGTTACATTTGTGCCCTGCAACACTAATATTTTCAGTATTTAATGTGTTTTGTTACATTTGTGCCCTGCAACACTAATATTTTCAGTATTTAATGTGTTTTGTTACATTTGTGCCCTGCAACACTAATATTTTCAGTATTTAATGTGTTTTGTTACATTTGTGCCCTGCAATACTAATATTTTCAGTATTTAATGTGTTTTGTTACATTTGTGCCCTGCAACACTAATATTTTCAGTATTTAATGTGTTTTGTTACATTTGTGCCCTGCAACACTAATATTTTCAGTATTTAATGTGTTTTGTTACATTTGTGCCCTGCAACACTAATATTTTCAGTATTTAATGTGTTTTGTTACATTTGTGCCCTGCAACACTAATATTTTCAGTATTTAATGTGTTTTGTTACATTTGTGCCCTGCAACACTAATATTTTCAGTATTTAATGTGTTTTGTTACATTTGTGCCCTGCAACACTAATATTTTCAGTATTTAATGTGTTTTGTTACATTTGTGCCCTGCAACACTAATATTTTCAGTATTTAATGTGTTTTGTTACATTTGTGCCCTGCAACACTAATATTTTCAGTATTTAATGTGTTTTGTTACATTTGTGCCCTGCAACACTAATATTTTCAGTATTTAATGTGTTTTGTTACATTTGTGCCCTGCAACACTAATATTTTCAGTATTTAATGTGTTTTGTTACATTTGTGCCCTGCAACACTAATATTTTCAGTATTTAATGTGTTTTGTTACATTTGTGCCCTGCAACACTAATATTTTCAGTATTTAATGTGTTTTGTTACATTTGTGCCCTGCAACACTAATATTTTCAGTATTTAATGTGTTTTGTTACATTTGTGCCCTGCAACACTAATATTTTCAGTATTTAATGTGTTTTGTTACATTTGTGCCCTGCAACACTAATATTGTCAGTATTTAATGTGTTTTGTTACATTTGTGCCCTGCAACACTAATATTTTCAGTATTTAATGTGTTTTGTTACATTTGTGCCCTGCAACACTAATATTTTCAGTATTTAATGTGTTTTGTTACATTTGTGCCCTGCAACACTAATATTTTCAGTATTTAATGTGTTTTGTTACATTTGTGCCCTGCAACACTAATATTTTCAGTATTTAATGTGTTTTGTTACATTTGTGCCCTGCAACACTAATATTTTCAGTATTTAATGTGTTTTGTTACATTTGTGCCCTGCAACACTAATATTGTCAGTATTTAATGTGTTTTGTTACATTTGTGCCCTGCAACACTAATATTTTCAGTATTTAATGTGTTTTGTTACATTTGTGCCCTGCAACACTAATATTTTCAGTATTTAATGTGTTTTGTTACATTTGTGCCCTGCAACACTAATATTTTCAGTATTTAATGTGTTTTGTTACATTTGTGCCCTGCAACACTAATATTTTCAGTATTTAATGTGTTTTGTTACATTTGTGCCCTGCAACACTAATATTTTCAGTATTTAATGTGTTTTGTTACATTTGTGCCCTGCAACACTAATATTTTCAGTATTTAATGTGTTTTGTTACATTTGTGCCCTGCAACACTAATATTTTCAGTATTTAATGTGTTTTGTTACATTTGTGCCCTGCAACACTAATATTGTCAGTATTTAATGTGTTTTGTTACATTTGTGCCCTGCAACACTAATATTTTCAGTATTTAATGTGTTTTGTTACATTTGTGCCCTGCAACACTAATATTTTCAGTATTTAATGTGTTTTGTTACATTTGTGCCCTGCAACACTAATATTTTCAGTATTTAATGTGTTTTGTTACATTTGTGCCCTGCAACACTAATATTTTCAGTATTTAATGTGTTTTGTTACATTTGTGCCCTGCAACACTAATATTGTCAGTATTTAATGTGTTTTGTTACATTTGTGCCCTGCAACACTAATATTGTCAGTATTTAATGTGTTTTGTTACATTTGTGCCCTGCAACACTAATATTTTCAGTATTTAATGTGTTTTGTTACATTTGTGCCCTGCAACACTAATATTTTCAGTATTTAATGTGTTTTGTTACATTTGTGCCCTGCAACACTAATATTTTCAGTATTTAATGTGTTTTGTTACATTTGTGCCCTGCAACACTAATATTTTCAGTATTTAATGTGTTTTGTTACATTTGTGCCCTGCAACACTAATATTTTCAGTATTTAATGTGTTTTGTTACATTTGTGCCCTGCAACACTAATATTTTCAGTATTTAATGTGTTTTGTTACATTTGTGCCCTGCAACACTAATATTTTCAGTATTTAATGTGTTTTGTTACATTTGTGCCCTGCAACACTAATATTGTCAGTATTTAATGTGTTTTGTTACATTTGTGCCCTGCAACACTAATATTGTCAGTATTTAATGTGTTTTGTTACATTTGTGCCCTGCAACACTAATATTTTCAGTATTTAATGTGTTTTGTTACATTTGTGTCCTGCAACACTAATATTGTCAGTATTTAATGTGTTTTGTTACATTTGTGCCCTGCAACACTAATATTTTCAGTATTTAATGTGTTTTGTTACATTTGTGCCCTGCAACACTAATACTTTCAGTATTTAATGTGTTTTGTTACATTTGTGCCCTGCAACACTAATATTGTCAGTATTTAATGTGTTTTGTTACATTTGTGCCCTGCAACACTAATATTGTCAGTATTTAATGTGTTTTGTTACATTTGTGCCCTGCAACACTAATATTTTCAGTATTTAATGTGTTTTGTTACATTTGTGCCCTGCAACACTAATATTGTCAGTATTTAATGTGTTTTGTTACATTTGTGCCCTGCAACACTAATATTTTCAGTATTTAATGTGTTTTGTTACATTTGTGCCCTGCAACACTAATATTGTCAGTATTTAATGTGTTTTGTTACATTTGTGCCCTGCAACACTAATATTTTCAGTATTTAATGTGTTTTGTTACATTTGTGCCCTGCAACACTAATATTTTCAGTATTTAATGTGTTTTGTTACATTTGTGCCCTGCAACACTAATATTTTCAGTATTTAATGTGTTTTGTTACATTTGTGCCCTGCAACACTAATATTTTCAGTATTTAATGTGTTTTGTTACATTTGTGCCCTGCAACACTAATATTTTCAGTATTTAATGTGTTTTGTTACATTTGTGCCCTGCAACACTAATATTGTCAGTATTTAATGTGTTTTGTTACATTTGTGCCCTGCAACACTAATATTTTCAGTATTTAATGTGTTTTGTTACATTTGTGCCCTGCAACACTAATATTGTCAGTATTTAATGTGTTTTGTTACATTTGTGCCCTGCAACACTAATATTTTCAGTATTTAATGTGTTTTGTTACATTTGTGCCCTGCAACACTAATATTGTCAGTATTTAATGTGTTTTGTTACATTTGTGCCCTGCAACACTAATATTTTCAGTATTTAATGTGTTTTGTTACATTTGTGCCCTGCAACACTAATATTTTCAGTATTTAATGTGTTTTGTTACATTTGTGCCCTGCAACACTAATATTTTCAGTATTTAATGTGTTTTGTTACATTTGTGCCCTGCAACACTAATATTTTCAGTATTTAATGTGTTTTGTTACATTTGTGCCCTGCAACACTAATATTTTCAGTATTTAATGTGTTTTGTTACATTTGTGCCCTGCAACACTAATATTTTCAGTATTTAATGTGTTTTGTTACATTTGTGCCCTGCAACACTAATATTTTCAGTATTTAATGTGTTTTGTTACATTTGTGCCCTGCAACACTAATATTTTCAGTATTTAATGTGTTTTGTTACATTTGTGCCCTGCAACACTAATATTTTCAGTATTTAATGTGTTTTGTTACATTTGTGTCCTGCAACACTAATATTGTCAGTATTTAATGTGTTTTGTTACATTTGTGCCCTGCAACACTAATATTTTCAGTATTTAATGTGTTTTGTTACATTTGTGCCCTGCAACACTAATACTTTCAGTATTTAATGTGTTTTGTTACATTTGTGCCCTGCAACACTAATATTGTCAGTATTTAATGTGTTTTGTTACATTTGTGCCCTGCAACACTAATATTTTCAGTATTTAATGTGTTTTGTTACATTTGTGCCCTGCAACACTAATATTTTCAGTATTTAATGTGTTTTGTTACATTTGTGCCCTGCAACACTAATATTGTCAGTATTTAATGTGTTTTGTTACATTTGTGCCCTGCAACACTAATATTTTCAGTATTTAATGTGTTTTGTTACATTTGTGCCCTGCAACACTAATATTGTCAGTATTTAATGTGTTTTGTTACATTTGTGCCCTGCAACACTAATATTTTCAGTATTTAATGTGTTTTGTTACATTTGTGCCCTGCAACACTAATATTGTCAGTATTTAATGTGTTTTGTTACATTTGTGCCCTGCAACACTAATATTGTCAGTATTTAATGTGTTTTGTTACATTTGTGCCCTGCAACACTAATATTTTCAGTATTTAATGTGTTTTGTTACATTTGTGCCCTGCAACACTAATATTTTCAGTATTTAATGTGTTTTGTTACATTTGTGCCCTGCAACACTAATATTTTCAGTATTTAATGTGTTTTGTTACATTTGTGCCCTGCAACACTAATATTTTCAGTATTTAATGTGTTTTGTTACATTTGTGCCCTGCAACACTAATATTTTCAGTATTTAATGTGTTTTGTTACATTTGTGCCCTGCAACACTAATATTTTCAGTATTTAATGTGTTTTGTTACATTTGTGCCCTGCAACACTAATATTGTCAGTATTTAATGTGTTTTGTTACATTTGTGCCCTGCAACACTAATATTTTCAGTATTTAATGTGTTTTGTTACATTTGTGCCCTGCAACACTAATATTTTCAGTATTTAATGTGTTTTGTTACATTTGTGCCCTGCAACACTAATATTGTCAGTATTTAATGTGTTTTGTTACATTTGTGCCCTGCAACACTAATATTGTCAGTATTTAATGTGTTTTGTTACATTTGTGCCCTGCAACACTAATATTTTCAGTATTTAATGTGTTTTGTTACATTTGTGCCCTGCAACACTAATATTTTCAGTATTTAATGTGTTTTGTTACATTTGTGCCCTGCAACACTAATATTTTCAGTATTTAATGTGTTTTGTTACATTTGTGCCCTGCAACACTAATATTTTCAGTATTTAATGTGTTTTGTTACATTTGTGCCCTGCAACACTAATATTTTCAGTATTTAATGTGTTTTGTTACATTTGTGCCCTGCAACACTAATATTTTCAGTATTTAATGTGTTTTGTTACATTTGTGCCCTGCAACACTAATATTTTCAGTATTTAATGTGTTTTGTTACATTTGTGCCCTGCAACACTAATATTGTCAGTATTTAATGTGTTTTGTTACATTTGTGCCCTGCAACACTAATATTGTCAGTATTTAATGTGTTTTGTTACATTTGTGCCCTGCAACACTAATATTTTCAGTATTTAATGTGTTTTGTTACATTTGTGTCCTGCAACACTAATATTGTCAGTATTTAATGTGTTTTGTTACATTTGTGCCCTGCAACACTAATATTTTCAGTATTTAATGTGTTTTGTTACATTTGTGCCCTGCAACACTAATACTTTCAGTATTTAATGTGTTTTGTTACATTTGTGCCCTGCAACACTAATATTGTCAGTATTTAATGTGTTTTGTTACATTTGTGCCCTGCAACACTAATATTGTCAGTATTTAATGTGTTTTGTTACATTTGTGCCCTGCAACACTAATATTTTCAGTATTTAATGTGTTTTGTTACATTTGTGCCCTGCAACACTAATATTGTCAGTATTTAATGTGTTTTGTTACATTTGTGCCCTGCAACACTAATATTTTCAGTATTTAATGTGTTTTGTTACATTTGTGCCCTGCAACACTAATATTGTCAGTATTTAATGTGTTTTGTTACATTTGTGCCCTGCAACACTAATATTTTCAGTATTTAATGTGTTTTGTTACATTTGTGCCCTGCAACACTAATATTTTCAGTATTTAATGTGTTTTGTTACATTTGTGCCCTGCAACACTAATATTTTCAGTATTTAATGTGTTTTGTTACATTTGTGCCCTGCAACACTAATATTTTCAGTATTTAATGTGTTTTGTTACATTTGTGCCCTGCAACACTAATATTTTCAGTATTTAATGTGTTTTGTTACATTTGTGCCCTGCAACACTAATATTGTCAGTATTTAATGTGTTTTGTTACATTTGTGCCCTGCAACACTAATATTGTCAGTATTTAATGTGTTTTGTTACATTTGTGCCCTGCAACACTAATATTTTCAGTATTTAATGTGTTTTGTTACATTTGTGCCCTGCAACACTAATATTGTCAGTATTTAATGTGTTTTGTTACATTTGTGCCCTGCAACACTAATATTGTCAGTATTTAATGTGTTTTGTTACATTTGTGCCCTGCAACACTAATATTGTCAGTATTTAATGTGTTTTGTTACATTTGTGCCCTGCAACACTAATATTTTCAGTATTTAATGTGTTTTGTTACATTTGTGCCCTGCAACACTAATATTGTCAGTATTTAATGTGTTTTGTTACATTTGTGCCCTGCAACACTAATATTGTCAGTATTTAATGTGTTTTGTTACATTTGTGCCCTGCAACACTAATATTGTCAGTATTTAATGTGTTTTGTTACATTTGTGCCCTGCAACACTAATATTTTCAGTATTTAATGTGTTTTGTTACATTTGTGCCCTGCAACACTAATATTGTCAGTATTTAATGTGTTTTGTTACATTTGTGCCCTGCAACACTAATATTGTCAGTATTTAATGTGTTTTGTTACATTTGTGCCCTGCAACACTAATATTTTCAGTATTTAATGTGTTTTGTTACATTTGTGCCCTGCAACACTAATATTTTCAGTATTTAATGTGTTTTGTTACATTTGTGCCCTGCAACACTAATATTTTCAGTATTTAATGTGTTTTGTTACATTTGTGCCCTGCAACACTAATATTTTCAGTATTTAATGTGTTTTGTTACATTTGTGCCCTGCAACACTAATATTTTCAGTATTTAATGTGTTTTGTTACATTTGTGCCCTGCAACACTAATATTTTCAGTATTTAATGTGTTTTGTTACATTTGTGCCCTGCAACACTAATATTTTCAGTATTTAATGTGTTTTGTTACATTTGTGCCCTGCAACACTAATATTTTCAGTATTTAATGTGTTTTGTTACATTTGTGCCCTGCAACACTAATATTTTCAGTATTTAATGTGTTTTGTTACATTTGTGTCCTGCAACACTAATATTGTCAGTATTTAATGTGTTTTGTTACATTTGTGCCCTGCAACACTAATATTTTCAGTATTTAATGTGTTTTGTTACATTTGTGCCCTGCAACACTAATACTTTCAGTATTTAATGTGTTTTGTTACATTTGTGCCCTGCAACACTAATATTGTCAGTATTTAATGTGTTTTGTTACATTTGTGCCCTGCAACACTAATATTGTCAGTATTTAATGTGTTTTGTTACATTTGTGCCCTGCAACACTAATATTTTCAGTATTTAATGTGTTTTGTTACATTTGTGCCCTGCAACACTAATATTGTCAGTATTTAATGTGTTTTGTTACATTTGTGCCCTGCAACACTAATATTTTCAGTATTTAATGTGTTTTGTTACATTTGTGCCCTGCAACACTAATATTGTCAGTATTTAATGTGTTTTGTTACATTTGTGCCCTGCAACACTAATATTTTCAGTATTTAATGTGTTTTGTTACATTTGTGCCCTGCAACACTAATATTGTCAGTATTTAATGTGTTTTGTTACATTTGTGCCCTGCAACACTAATATTGTCAGTATTTAATGTGTTTTGTTACATTTGTGCCCTGCAACACTAATATTTTCAGTATTTAATGTGTTTTGTTACATTTGTGCCCTGCAACACTAATATTTTCAGTATTTAATGTGTTTTGTTACATTTGTGCCCTGCAACACTAATATTTTCAGTATTTAATGTGTTTTGTTACATTTGTGCCCTGCAACACTAATATTTTCAGTATTTAATGTGTTTTGTTACATTTGTGCCCTGCAACACTAATATTTTCAGTATTTAATTTGTTGTGTTACATTTGTGCCCTGCAACACTAATATTTTCAGTATTTAATGTGTTTTGTTACATTTGTGCCCTGCAACACTAATATTGTCAGTATTTAATGTGTTTTGTTACATTTGTGCCCTGCAACACTAATATTTTCAGTATTTAATGTGTTTTGTTACATTTGTGCCCTGCAACACTAATATTTTCAGTATTTAATGTGTTTTGTTACATTTGTGCCCTGCAACACTAATATTGTCAGTATTTAATGTGTTTTGTTACATTTGTGCCCTGCAACACTAATATTGTCAGTATTTAATGTGTTTTGTTACATTTGTGCCCTGCAACACTAATATTTTCAGTATTTAATGTGTTTTGTTACATTTGTGCCCTGCAACACTAATATTTTCAGTATTTAATGTGTTTTGTTACATTTGTGCCCTGCAACACTAATATTTTCAGTATTTAATGTGTTTTGTTACATTTGTGCCCTGCAACACTAATATTTTCAGTATTTAATGTGTTTTGTTACATTTGTGCCCTGCAACACTAATATTTTCAGTATTTAATGTGTTTTGTTACATTTGTGCCCTGCAACACTAATATTTTCAGTATTTAATGTGTTTTGTTACATTTGTGCCCTGCAACACTAATATTTTCAGTATTTAATGTGTTTTGTTACATTTGTGCCCTGCAACACTAATATTGTCAGTATTTAATGTGTTTTGTTACATTTGTGCCCTGCAACACTAATATTGTCAGTATTTAATGTGTTTTGTTACATTTGTGCCCTGCAACACTAATATTTTCAGTATTTAATGTGTTTTGTTACATTTGTGTCCTGCAACACTAATATTGTCAGTATTTAATGTGTTTTGTTACATTTGTGCCCTGCAACACTAATATTTTCAGTATTTAATGTGTTTTGTTACATTTGTGCCCTGCAACACTAATACTTTCAGTATTTAATGTGTTTTGTTACATTTGTGCCCTGCAACACTAATATTGTCAGTATTTAATGTGTTTTGTTACATTTGTGCCCTGCAACACTAATATTGTCAGTATTTAATGTGTTTTGTTACATTTGTGCCCTGCAACACTAATATTTTCAGTATTTAATGTGTTTTGTTACATTTGTGCCCTGCAACACTAATATTTTCAGTATTTAATGTGTTTTGTTACATTTGTGCCCTGCAACACTAATATTGTCAGTATTTAATGTGTTTTGTTACATTTGTGCCCTGCAACACTAATATTTTCAGTATTTAATGTGTTTTGTTACATTTGTGCCCTGCAACACTAATATTTTCAGTATTTAATGTGTTTTGTTACATTTGTGCCCTGCAACACTAATATTTTCAGTATTTAATGTGTTTTGTTACATTTGTGCCCTGCAACACTAATATTTTCAGTATTTAATGTGTTTTGTTACATTTGTGCCCTGCAACACTAATATTTTCAGTATTTAATGTGTTTTGTTACATTTGTGTCCTGCAACACTAATATTGTCAGTATTTAATGTGTTTTGTTACATTTGTGCCCTGCAACACTAATATTGTCAGTATTTAATGTGTTTTGTTACATTTGTGCCCTGCAACACTAATATTTTCAGTATTTAATGTGTTTTGTTACATTTGTGCCCTGCAACACTAATATTGTCAGTATTTAATGTGTTTTGTTACATTTGTGCCCTGCAACACTAATATTGTCAGTATTTAATGTGTTTTGTTACATTTGTGCCCTGCAACACTAATATTTTCAGTATTTAATGTGTTTTGTTACATTTGTGCCCTGCAACACTAATATTGTCAGTATTTAATGTGTTTTGTTACATTTGTGCCCTGCAACACTAATATTTTCAGTATTTAATGTGTTTTGTTACATTTGTGCCCTGCAACACTAATATTTTCAGTATTTAATGTGTTTTGTTACATTTGTGCCCTGCAACACTAATATTGTCAGTATTTAATGTGTTTTGTTACATTTGTGCCCTGCAACACTAATATTGTCAGTATTTAATGTGTTTTGTTACATTTGTGCCCTGCAACACTAATATTTTCAGTATTTAATGTGTTTTGTTACATTTGTGTCCTGCAACACTAATATTTTCAGTATTTAATGTGTTTTGTTACATTTGTGCCCTGCAACACTAATATTGTCAGTATTTAATGTGTTTTGTTAGATTTGTGCCCTGCAACACTAATATTTTCAGTATTTAATGTGTTTTGTTACATTTGTGCCCTGCAACACTAATATTTTCAGTATTTAATGTGTTTTGTTACATTTGTGCCCTGCAACACTAATATTTTCAGTATTTAATGTGTTTTGTTACATTTGTGCCCTGCAACACTAATATTTTCAGTATTTAATGTGTTTTGTTACATTTGTGCCCTGCAACACTAATATTTTCAGTATTTAATGTGTTTTGTTACATTTGTGCCCTGCAACACTAATATTTTCAGTATTTAATGTGTTTTGTTACATTTGTGCCCTGCAACACTAATATTTTCAGTATTTAATGTGTTTTGTTACATTTGTGCCCTGCAACACTAATATTTTCAGTATTTAATGTGTTTTGTTACATTTGTGCCCTGCAACACTAATATTTTCAGTATTTAATGTGTTTTGTTACATTTGTGCCCTGCAACACTAATATTTTCAGTATTTAATGTGTTTTGTTACATTTGTGCCCTGCAACACTAATATTTTCAGTATTTAATGTGTTTTGTTACATTTGTGCCCTGCAACACTAATATTTTCAGTATTTAATGTGTTTTGTTACATTTGTGCCCTGCAACACTAATATTTTCAGTATTTAATGTGTTTTGTTACATTTGTGCCCTGCAACACTAATATTTTCAGTATTTAATGTGTTTTGTTACATTTGTGCCCTGCAACACTAATATTTTCAGTATTTAATGTGTTTTGTTACATTTGTGCCCTGCAACACTAATATTTTCAGTATTTAATGTGTTTTGTTACATTTGTGCCCTGCAACACTAATATTTTCAGTATTTAATGTGTTTTGTTACATTTGTGCCCTGCAACACTAATATTTTCAGTATTTAATGTGTTTTGTTACATTTGTGCCCTGCAACACTAATATTTTCAGTATTTAATGTGTTTTGTTACATTTGTGCCCTGCAACACTAATATTTTCAGTATTTAATGTGTTTTGTTACATTTGTGCCCTGCAACACTGGGGGTGAGCTGGTTGGTCCTCGTCCTGCCCCTGGATAGCTGTGTATTTTGTGCGAAAAGAGCAATTGTCACAGTGAACCAAACGCCAGCATTAGCTTTCCTCGAGAAAGCCCCACTAGGATGCAACATAGCCTCTCTATCTGTCCTTCTCAGGACATCCGACGTGCTTTGCCGGCGGCTAAGCAAGACCATCCAAATAGACTTAAAGTGTTGTTTTGGAAAACGCAACGACAAAGTATTGACTCAATACGCCGATTTTACAATATTGACAAAAATCTAATAATGAGACGGAGAGGGAAGGGATCTCAAAAAAGACTAGAACTTTGGTGCCCAACTAGGACCTTCGCATATAGATTACTATGTGAAGCCAAGAGGAAAGCTAGAAGGAAAGATGGGCACATATCAATTGGAACCACCTTTCATGATCGCAGCAAACAAAAGACGGTGAAACAGAGTGGAGCATTGGTGGAGGATAGCAACAATAAGCTCGTAGTCATGCACTGGAATGCCAGAAGTTTAAGGCTGAAGGTCGATGAACTGAAGAAGGCCATGGAAGAAGAAAAAGCTAAAATAGTATGCATCCAGGAAGCATCCCTGCCGGAAGACAGCAAGTACCACCCTCGTTTTAGAGAATACCAATTGTTCAACGTCCCCAGGATTGACCGAGGAGGTGGAGGGCTAGTAACGCTTATCCATAATTCAATAACTGTAAAAGGCGAAGAAGTCTTTAGGAATGATTGTTTAGAGTTTGGAAAATACAACCTCCAAGTTAACAATGACCTCAGCTTCTCACTTATCAACGTGTACATACCGGATCAAAGGGTACATGAAGAGGACCTGGACAGACTGGCCTGCGATGACAGGAACGTGCTGTGGGTTGGCGATTTTAACAGCAAGCATGGCAGCTGGAACAAAGGTCCTTGTAACAGGAACGGGCCAATGCTTTACAGGTGGTTATTAAATAACAGCCAGATCTTAATCAATAAGCCATATATACCCACATTCCAATCGGCATCTACGAACACATTAAGCACCCTGGACCTGTCTATAGCTTCCCCACTTCTCCGGAAAAATATTTCAAACTGGAGGGTCGGCGATGACCTGGGAAGTGACCACTTTCCTGTGTTTTTCGAGATTGACGTCGGCAGGACCTTGAATCCAAATCGGTCGGCGGTCCATAGCGGGTTTCGGTTATCCAAAGCGAACTGGGATCTCTTTAAAAAGACAACAGAGGAGCTGAGCGTAGTCAACGAGCGAAGCGCATCTTATTTGCAATCTGCTATAATAACAGCAGCAAAACAAGCTATCCCAACCAAATCGGGAAATGACTCCAACAAAAAAATGAATACATGGTAGTGCAAAGAAATTGAAACTCTTCGGAAAGACCGCATCATGGCCAGGAAAAAATGGAAAAAATTAAAATCTTCGGACAGCCGGGTAACATACAATAGATGCAACGCCCTTCTTCGGAAAGCAATCCTTTCAGCAAAAAGAAGATCATGGAGGAGCTTCGTTGGATCCATGAATGTAAATACACCGTCCAGTACAGTCTGGAAGCGATTTAGAGCAATAAATGGCGAATCCTTGCGGAAGGTTGCTGCAATCACGAATACGGGCGGCGAGTTGTTGACTGATGATGTCCAGAAGGCTGAGGAGTTCGGGAGATTCTATTCTGCAAGGTCTGGGCGCAAAATCCCTTGGCCGAAGCGCCTCACTCCACACGAGCAAATGTTAACGTGCCGGTCAGATCTTCTATGTTACTGTGATGACCTGGATGACAAGGCCATCCTCATGTCAGAATTGGAGTACTGCTTAGCCGACTTGAAAAGCGCAGCTCCAGGAGATGACAACATCCATAATGAAATGTTAACTCACTGCTCGGGAAGGATGAAAGAGCTAATGTTAAACACATTCAACTCCATTTGGGATTCAGGCGAGATCCCTCAGAATTGGAGGACTAGCAAAGTCATACCGCTTCCTAAGCCAGGGAAAGATAAATCGAGGATCGCTTCGTATCGTCCAATAGCTCTAACATCGTGCCTAGGCAAACTAATGGAACGCATCGTTTGTAAGAGGTTGTCATGGAGATTAGAATCTGGGAACATGCTGGCTGATACACAATTTGGCTTTCGACGTCACAGGAGCACCACAGATGCATTACTATACTTCACGAGTGAAATATACAAAGGTTTCGAACGCAAGCATTGCACTGTAGCGGTGATGGTGGACTTTGAAGCTGCATTTGATAAAATCCCCCACAAATCCATTGTACTTCAATGCATGAAGCTCGGCATTAAGGGTAAAATGCTTAAATTCATAAAAAACTTTTTGTGTGACCGGCTTGTGGTAGTCTCAGTCAACGGGGCAGATTCCTCGTCGTTTCGCATGGAGAACGGAATTCCTCAGGGCGGAATAATTTGCCCGTTACTATTCAATATAGCATTGCATGACATGGCCAAGGATTTCCCCAGGGAGGTTCGCAGCATGACCTTCGCGGACGACGAGACCATTTGGGTGACGTCTTCCGACGGGGTGGAGGCTTCCCTCAGGATGCAAGAGGCTCTAGATGCACTGTCAAATTGGTGCTCCAAATGGTCGCTCTCAATATCAGTGGATAAAACCGAGTGCACGTTATTCACCAGGCGCAACAATCAAACCACCTTCATCCCCGAGCTAACTATCAACGGAAAGGCACTGAGATTTAACAAAAACCCAAAATTACTGGGAGTTGTTATGGACCCTAAACTTCGCTGGGGTAGTCACGTGAACTATGTCACAGAGAGCTGCTCTTCGAGACTCAATGCTCTAAAAGCGGTTGCAAGTCGTAACTGGGGAGCCGATACGCCAACCTTGAGAATGTTCTACCAAACTTACATAAGATCTAAAACAACGTACGCCAGCGAAGTCTGGGGATCTGCTGCAAAAACGCATCTAAAGAAGATCGAAGCGATCCAAGCGGCCGCCATTCGACTATGTTTGGGATGTACAAGAACGACTCCTGTGGCAGCCATGGAGACGGAGCTGGATATAGAACCCATTCCTGTCTTTATAGACAGTCAAATATGGTCTAAGTTTCTGACTACAGCTGCTAGAGGCTCAAGTTACCCTCTGCGTGTTATACTCAATACAAAGTGCCGTGTAAAACAATCTTTCTGCCACAAAATCAACTTACTGATGGAATTGATGCCGGGATACACCACCCCTGAACAAATCCCCACGTTCTATGAGGAACCTCCAAATGACTGGCCTGAAATGATTATAAATCTGCAACTACCTCACGGCGGAAACAAGGGAGACCACAGAGAAGTGCTGAAAGCGGAGACTCTTGAAATGATTCGAACCCAGTACGACGGATACATAAAAATTTTTACCGACGGATCCCTGGATAAAGAACTAGGCATTTCTGGAGCAGGGTACTACAACGAGTCAAATGGAGATAGATTTTTCATCCCAGCGAACTCCAGCTCAAGTATGGATGCAGAGCTGCTCGGTATTAACGCCGCATTGTCGGGCTGTCTGGGGATGATGGCCAAGTCAAAGATATGCATCCTTTCGGACTCTAAGTCAGCTCTACAGTCGCTGGCTCATCCCTCCACTGGACCATATTCATTCCGTATAGCAGAAATCAGGAGGTTGATAAAAAAGATCAATTGTGACGGAAACGAAGTCTGCCTTCAATGGATCCCTGCCCATGTCGGCATTCCGGGCAACGAGGAAGCGGATGCAATAGCAAAACAAGCTTCTAGAATGAAGCCCACAAATAAGGAGCAGCACTCCCTACTGCACTGTAAAAATGCCGGGAAAAAGTACTTTAGAGACGTCTGGGCTGCCCGGTGGGAAGCTGAAGCGACTGGACGACACCTGTTCCATTTGCAAAACAAACTTGCGTCGGCCGACAATTACAGAGACATCAAACGTCAAGTCGCGACATTTGCGGCAAGAGCCAGGACGGGACATCTGGTCACGGAAGCTTATTTATACCGGTTTAACCTTGCTGAATCACCTTTGTGCGCTCTTTGTGATGAGGAGCAAGACGAAACCATCGAGCACATTCTTCGGGATTGCACTTATCCCATCCCGGCGAGGGACCACATGAGGGTTGAACTGGAGAAGTGGCAGGACTTCCTCCTGAACAGAGGGCTGTGGAGTTTGGCGTTCCGAATATATAGTGGACATCGGGCTATCGGCTACAGCTAGAGCTGGACGCCTGGACTAAGAAGTACAAGAAGTACAAGTGCAACACTAATATTTTCAGTATTTAATGTGTTTTGTTACATTTGTGCCCTGCAACACTAATATTTTCAGTATTTAATGTGTTTTGTTACATTTGTGCCCTGCAACACTAATATTTTCAGTATTTAATGTGTTTTGTTACATTTGTGCCCTGCAACACTAATATTTTCAGTATTTAATGTGTTTTGTTACATTTGTGCCCTGCAACACTAATATTTTCAGTATTTAATGTGTTTTGTTACATTTGTGCCCTGCAACACTAATATTTTCAGTATTTAATGTGTTTTGTTACATTTGTGCCCTGCAACACTAATATTTTCAGTATTTAATGTGTTTTGTTACATTTGTGCCCTGCAACACTAATATTTTCAGTATTTAATGTGTTTTGTTACATTTGTGCCCTGCAACACTAATATTTTCAGTATTTAATGTGTTTTGTTACATTTGTGCCCTGCAACACTAATATTTTCAGTATTTAATGTGTTTTAGAATTTTAACCAAATTTATTTTCTCATAAGTATTTAATTTGTAGGGTATTTTAATTAAAATACTTGAAACTGAATCACAAATGGTGTTATAATTGTTCTTTTTAATTTAAAATAAAATTTTACAGATAATACAGAGATTGGCGAAGACGAATTTATGGTATGATAAAACAAAATTTACAAACTATAATTTGGCGATTTTCTACATATTGATTATCACTAGAATTTACAGAATTAATTCTCTATCATTCCTAGCTAATTTTTGTCATGTGCTAGGAGCATGTATATTTTACTCTCTATATTATCTGAATAAACCTAAACAAAAGTATCATTCAAAACAGTATTAAAGGTCTGCCAATGTATTATACAGATTATAAAATTAAAAGCTTGAGTAAGTCTGTAAATCAGTAGAGATGACTTAACAGGAAATTAGAAAAGAAAAATCCTTCAGAAAAGGTATAATCCTAAAACATGTCTGTGGATATGATGATTAGGTATGACAGAAAATTATTTAAGTGGGTTTAGCTTCTAACGGCATATAATTTTAACAATAAATTCAACTCAAACGATAATCAATGCCGAGTTTATTGGTTAAATTAAAGTGAAAAAAGATTGATAATATTAATAATTATCAAACTTATGAAAAGAAAGAAATCGTATTGTTGCCTTTTGTTGAACGATTGCAAAACAAAATTAAAAAAGTTGCCAAGAGTCATAATATTGGTGTCATTTTCAAATCCGTTGTCAGAATCCAGTCCGTTGGGGAAAGACCCTTTAAACAAAGGGGAAAGTACTAATGTTGTATATAATATTCCATGTATTGACTGTGATTGTAGTTATATAGGTCAATCTGGTAGAGTTTTAGAACACAGAATCAAGGAATATAAGTCTGAATGCAAAAATGATAGAGAAAGGTTTGCATTAGTCAACCACATGAGAGAAACTGGTCATGGCTTTGATTTTACCAGAGTTAAACTTTGGATAAAGAAAGCAACAAAGAAAAAATATTATTGTCAGAAATGATTTATATAACTCAGTTGAAAAGTATTAATGGAGTTTGATTTGAAAAGAGTGTTTAACTTTCTCAAATTGAAAATAATATTTTGAATAAAGCCGCTTCATGTGCTTGGTGGAACTACTGTCTGTTTATTGTAACTTGCTGCCGCTCATCTCAGTATTAGTATGAATGCGAAAGTGTAGGCACTGATTGCTATTGATTAAATTTTATCCAGTGCCTGTTGTTTCATATTAGGTTTAAAGTTGTTGAACTTGCTATTTTATTATTGTAACTAATTTTTAAATTATAACGATTATTTTTTTATGTTTGTAGATTTTAAAGCTTGAAAAGGGCCACAAAAATGTGACCAAAACGTTGCTTTATAATATTAAAATAAACTCGGCATTGATCATCGTTTGAGTTCAATTTATTGAGAAAATTATTTACTTAAACCGAATAATTATTCTAAAACAATCGTTCTGTTTGTACTTTACTCATTCTTGATAACATTTAGGATAAGATTAAGTAAACGTTTTTAACCTGATGCCATATTAACTTCTTAAGGATCGACACCTAGCAAGCTCGTTTTACCAAGATACTGTAGATTTTAATTACAATCAATAGTAATTAAAGTGAGACAGACTGATGGCGATCGCACATTATTGTTGGCCCAACGGAGGTGGTTTTGGGAGGCACCTTATTACAGTGTTTAAAATTACTGATGGGGTTATTTTTAATGCTAAATACTTAATCTTATTATGTTGTAACCTATAAAATGTAATTATGTTGTTTCAGATTTTGGTAAAATAAATCCAGTTAATTTAATTAATTCAAGAAATTCAACACCTCATCCATCGGCCAATACCAAAATAAATTCAACGTTTCTAAAAACAGAATATTCAGAATTGGAGGCAAAGTTAAGAATATATTATTTAAATAGTACGATGAAGAAGAAAGAAGAATTAATTGATTCAAAACTAAAATTATGCAAATTACAAATAGCGAGGGAACAAACAGAACTAAATAACATTAAAAAAAGTCAGTTATTGAGGGTGAAAAATTTAAAGTTAAAATATGCAATTTTAAAGTCCAAATTTGAAAAAAGATGTAAGTATACGGTCTTATGAAAACAAGACTGAAAATGTTATTTTTGAAGACTGAATAATATATGACATTTTTTTATTTAAATTGTGTCTGAAAAATATTGATTTTGAAATTATATTTCTATCCTTCCTTGATAATTTTCCTTAAAGTTCCACAATCATGTTAATAATAAAAGTAATATGTACTCTTTTAACCTTTAACATGCGGGACATATAAAGGGCAAGTAACAGATTAGGTGCTAGATAAAAAAAACTTTTTTGTGAAATGTTCAAAGTTCTATTTCATTCTGAGTTCCTAAAGATGTATTTGAATAAAAAAAAAAATTATAAACTAGTTCTTTTATAATTTTTCATATTTTTACACTAGGTGATTCAAGATATCAATAAATCCATTTAAAATAAAATTAAAGTAACTAATATTATTATTCACTAAATCATAAACAATAAATTATTCTTACAGTACAAACAATGTCAAGACAAAGGTCACTCACGTAAACAATAAACAACTATATCAATCGCAATGCCAACACAAAATACGACAGTTGGCAGACGCTGCGTCCTACCGAGAATACCCGTCATAATCGCATGCATAGACCACGTAATGGCGCCCGGTTTCTAAAACAACAGAATGTGGATCGGTAGCATGTGGCCAAAAACAATAAACGCAGTAGAGGAGTTTATTTACACCAAATAAACATTGTCACACATTGTATTGGACTTTAAACAAACAACTAGGACTTCCATAAACAAAATATTGTAAATACGTGATTTCTCGTAATACGCGCTAGCAGAGATTGCAGCCTCACGAGAAATCACATTATACGCTTGCAAAGGGTTAATACGATTATTTACTTTATCTTGACAATCTTCTTTATCATAACTAATAAAGTGTAGAAATGGAATGAAAAAAATAATATAATACATATATATTTACTAACTTGGACACTTTTGGAGCAGCAACATTTACAAAGCTGCTTGAAGTGTCGAATCTTGGAATCTTCTACAGTTGGAATAATCCTTTAAAATAATCTGAAGATAGTGTGTTAAGGATTTCTTACTGTGTCCCCTGTGTTATCATCTATGGTGTCAAAACTAGATTGTGAATTTGGAATATCGGAAAAAGTTGTCTGATTTAGCTACTAAGTAGCTGCTAAGGTTTAATCTAACTTGCTAGAATATGGTAGTACCAAGTTGTTATAAAATTCCTCTTATTTTCATTTCATCAGAGAGATTGTTTTGAGTTAAAGCCCATCCCCAAAAAGGGTTAATCCTCAAGTTTTTGTTTAATCTTTCTTCGGCTAAATAATTATTTTTAATTGGCCAGTATTGTAAAATAATTTTTAATTCTCATAATGAAATTGAAATATTGTAACTTCAAAGACACTTTTCCTATAATACTATTTGACAGTTAACTGATACAAATATTCATGTACAATGTCCGTGAAAGATGCGAACCTATTTGGCATTGGTCGCATATTTGACAAATAAAACTACCAAATCATATCTAAATGTATTACTATAAGTAATTGTTGCATAACTGAGTGGATACTTTAGAACTAACTTGCTGACGCTTTTTGAAACAATCATTTCATTTATAAAGCTAACAAGCTCTTATAAATATCTACTGAGTAGACAGCTTCGTAAATGAGACGAATGTTTCAAAAAACGTCAGCAAATAAGTTTTAAAGTATCTACTCAGTTGTACAATAATTACTTATAGTTTAATAATTGAATTCAAGATGATTACAACAAGCAACTTTAAATCTATTATATTACATGGAAAAATTGTTATAACAAAGGTTGAAGGTTTTAATGTTAATCTGTTTAACTACCGTAATTGTCTAACCCGAAGTCATTATGACAGCAGTCCATGTATTCTTCACTCCCCATGTCTATATATTTTATTTTTGTGAGTATTCATTTTTGAGCAAGATTGTTGGGGTAGGTTTCCTGTATATTTTGAATGCTTGTTTTATAAAAACTGCAAGTATCTTTTGTTTTATTAAATTTTTTTTTCTATCCTTGATTAGCGATGATAACATAAAAAGGGTTTTCTTCAAGGAAAAGGAAAAATATGTTCTACTTGAAAGTGATGAGTTGATCAAGATCAACATTCATCAATTTGATCTTCGAGGGGGTTTAGGCTACAGGTGGGATTTAGGGACGATGCCACGGCTATTAACGTGTCGTCCCATTTTTAGGCGCACCTTCATTTATTTATTGAAATTTAAATAGTTTTGTTAAGTTTTAGTTACCTAACAAATTTAGAATGAGTTGATTCTGATTCTCTAATTTAATGTTAGGATTTATCTTTGTCTAATCTCAGTTCAATGTTTATTTTGTATTATTAGAATTTAGATTTTTACTTTTAGTTATTTAAGTTAAATTTCGTGTAATCGATGATAACCATATTTGGGTTTTCGCCGGAATAAAAAAAATAGTTCTGGCACTAGGGGGAGTCCCGACATAAATGATGACAAAATAGTTTAGTAAACGAAAAATGCTGAAAATATAAATTTATACATTTTCATTCAATCTTTATTTGAAGAATGTATATAATAATGACTAATATTTATTGTAGTTAATAGTACAACAGTAGTAGTTTAGTGTGGGTAACAAAAACATTTATTACATGTTTACTGAATACAAATTTTTTAATAATTCAAATCAAAACCATTCCTTTCAAAAATTGGAATAAAATACATAACTTATTGCTATCAATAAATTGAATTATCTGTATTGAAATTTATCAAAATTTAAGTAAATTATATTTATTTACGGATTAAAACTATTTAATAATAATTTACATGTAAAACGGATATTCTGCCACTTATAACTTATAACACAAAATCAGCTGTTACATGAAATCATATCTTGTAAGGTATGCATTTCAGACATAGCGTGACACGAAGCAATGATTTAATCTCATGTTTTATTCACCGTAAGTCAGAGTTCAGAATTAATTTTTTGGGGAGACAGTTCAGGGAAGTCATGACTACCGGGGGGAGGGGGTCTACACCCTACCATAGAAATTGTTTAAAATCTAAATGGTGTGTTGAGGGCACTTTTACTTTCAGGGAAAATTCACATATTCAGCAATTATTTGTTATTTTATTGTTGCTTGATGGATTTTGAATTTCGCTATAATGTTATGAGCATTTTTTAAATCTCTGCGCTCCACTGCCACCCGTACCTGAGTTATCATTTCTAAAATTCAAGACTAAGACCAAACGAGACTTGCAGCACGTAAGTAAAAACTTTAGTGTCAAAATCTGAAAAATTAGATTGAGTGCTAAGAAGTGGGCTTCCATCAACCCCGATGTATTAAAATGAGGTAACTGGAATACTATACACAAGTAGTTCAAATAAATTCCACAAAATTGAGTGTGAAGCAAGGGACAGGCTTGATGTATCAAACACGGGCAACAGAACTAGTGTTATACTTTGATTTAAAGTAGAATAGGAATGGGTCTGGTAGGGATGCGGTGTTGTCAGTTCGAACCCTGTGACAGTCAACCCGACACTACCAGCGACTAATATTACTGGTACTTCTAAATCTAGCCCAATTCTTAGTCTTCTTGTTGAGTCTGGGGAACTTGCCCTTTCAAGATGTCATCAGTTGCTACAAATTTCCTACATGTCTGGTCTTCAAAGTAAACCAAATCATCGGTTATTCAACCTAGTTTTAAACAATCCACACGGACAGTATTAAGATGTATGTCAACATTTGACTGCTCCTTTCGGCATAAGAACGTTCCCAATAATTGGAAGATAACTGTTATGGCCTTATCCCAATGGATAATCTTGAGTTAGAACTTCATGGTAGTTTGATCAATCAATATGCTATCTACCGCCATGTATAATAAAAACGCCATGTTTTGATTTCTCGTTGTCCAGTTACATGAAACACAACACTCCTGATGTGGTTTATCACCAGGAGTTTTTGGACATTTACAGATCCCACAAATATAGAAAACGTATTTCCGCTATACTGACCAATGGTGTTGAGTGTACATTTTATGCATCGGGACAGACATACACGTAGCGATTACTCTCAGTTTGCACTGTATTTACAGTGGAACTATTTGAAATTCTTAAAACATTAACCGTAGTTCAGTCTAGTTCTTCACAATGCCTTATAAAACTCTGAAAGTTGAGAAACCGGAGAATCTATACATGATACAACCAACCTAGCAGGACAACCTTGTTTGTGTATTGTTCAATGATCGATATGCTTTAGCGCAGTTAGAATCTTTAGAATGATTTTTGTCAACAGTCTTATAACCTGATTTAGAAAATGTATTTAATAAATTATAAATTCATAATAAAATAAATATGATAAAAAATATTACGTTATTTCTGAACATATTAAAAAAAATACTAATGCACATCAAATTGACTGGGATAATATAGATGTTTTACATAAGGAAAGAGATTGGAAAAAGTGGAGTTTTGCGGAAATGTGGTATACAAAAAAACAAGGAAGAAATTAATTGAATAATATGACAGAATTAAATGATTTTCCATCTGCATTTGAATCTTTAGTAGGAAAAATATAAGTGAAATTTAACATGTTTTAATCTATCTAGGTATTGTATGTATTATAATGATTGCAGTTGTTTAATATCTAAATGGTCTCTCTGCTATTAATAAGTATGGAAGAGTTCGAGTATGTATCTGTGATCTGTCTACATTAATTGTGATCAAAATTTGATTTGTTTAATAGTGGATTTTGACTTGTAAATATTAATATTTGTACTTTTCGTATTAACTTGGCAAAAGAACACTACTTACTGATATTTTCTGCAGAGACGTTTGCTCTAGGTCAGCACATTATTCAATGCTGTGAGTCAAGGACAAGTCTGTTGCTCAGGTGTGTTGTGTTGGTGTGAATTTGTGGTGTATTGGTGTTCTGTGGTGTGTTATTGTTCATCGAGTAGTTGTTAATTATGTACTCAAATATAGTGTTTGATTGTGATTGTTTTGTCGTTTAGAATGTATTGTGGATAGTATTTATGGTGTTTGTATATCTTGTAGTTTTCTGTTGTGTTAAGTTTTTGCTGTTTTTGATGTAATGTAGGATTTTTAGATTAGTGTCTATATTAGTCTGTGAGTGTAGTGTGTTTTGTATGTGTATGGCCAAATTTGGGTTGTGTCTTTTTATGGTGTTGTTCATTGTTATTTATTGTAGTGTTGTTATTTTATTTTAATTTTCGTTTATTAATTTCTGTTATTTATTGATAACAGATTTTAATGGTGATGCTGAAGGGTCAATGGTGTATTCTTTTTGTATCACTTAAATTTATTCAATAAAATTCAACTCTTATCTGTGTATTTATAATCTTATCATGTTAGTTACATGCTTTCATGTTTATTTCTACTTTTACCGTTTGTTTAATTTTTAGATTTACTCCTATTTTTTTGAAAATGTAGCCTTGTGAATTCAGAAAAATATATATATAAACTTTATTGATACATTATCATTGTCGTTTATTTAAATTTGTTTCATTATATATATATATATATATATATATATATATAATACAATATAATTTTATTTATTTTAACAAAATGCAGTAATATATTAATTTAATATACTATATATATTTTTTTTGTTATATATTAATTTATTTTGATGGTGTTACTATTTTGTTTTATTCGATTCTAACCTTGTTTGGTTGTAATGACCGAATTCGGATTTTGCCAAAAAAAGCTGTAAATTACATTTAGATATTCACAATATACAAAGGCTTGCCATGTCTACCCTATAAGCCACAGTAAATAAAGGATGTAGTTAGTACCTTCTCCTAGGCTCCGCTAGAGCGCAGTTCCGCTAGCAAGCTGTTGGAGTGCTTATGTAATCAAGATGTTACTGAACATAATATCATACGGAAGATAAACCGGTGTAAAAATAAACAATGAATTCAATTTTTTAAATTTTACTTGTAACTAGATTTAATGTTAATATTTTAAATAATGTTTACTATTTTGTTTCTTGATCACAGTCGGGTTCTAGATATTGTTGAAAAAACTCTGAGGGTGTGCAGTTTACAAACGGGGGTCTACGAAAGTCCTTTAGCTCTATACTTGTAACTGCTTTGTAAACATCCTGTACTTCCTTTCTGGAAATGATTTCGTCAAGCTCAGTCATGTTTCTCACAAACAGCAAAGCCCAAGCTGGAACAAAAGCTAGTAGTTAAGTTGTCATCTTTTAAATTGTCTAGTTATACACTACGATTGCTGGTAATTTGCTAGAGTAGGTGGCCATAAAATGTAAAGGTAGCTAAATTAGTTAAACCTTATATCTGTATCATTTTATTGTTTAAATTCACTCTATTATGATAATAGCAATGACACCTTTTTACACCATGAGACATGGTTTGGGAGAAACGGGGTAGAGTTACGTTGCTTGAGCCATACAGTGTTCAATGTGGTTAAAACGACGGTTCAGCCCATTATTACAGATCGCGCCACCATAGCCGGGAGCCTAGTAGTCTCCTTCCACCGCCAGGAGACGCAATACAGTCCATTCTCGTGAGCAGTAACACATGTCCAGTCAGCATTACTGAGGGCAGTGATTTGAATTAAGGAAGAAGATGAAAGAAAAAAGAAGAAGAGTGGCAGGAGGACGCCTAGCCTCGCGACTTTATCCTTCTTCCGAAGATACAAAATCTAGAAAGATATGGATAGTCTACCCTAGCATGTGAAGCCACTACCCCCCGAAACCCTTCCTCAATCCATGTACTCGGAGGACAGAACCTATACGTGACCCGTGGTACATTTATTGGCAATTAAACCCCAAGGCCCAGATCGGTCACGGGCTTGTGATTCCACACCTCATAAGCGAGTAGTGGTACCACTTTAGCTTGTCTAGTCCTCCAGACTTACGCTTTCCAGACTAAACGGGATACTCTCCAGACTTCAGTCGGCCCAATCATTCCTCCCATCCAACCACATTAAACATCTTCCACTCCCTTCATTAATCCTTCACTTCATAGATCCTCTCACTCATCCATCTCCCACATTTATTCCCCTCTCCTTCTCTTTTCCAGCTATGACAAGAGCTACCTCCGTTGAAACTATATTATACAGTCTTCCCATCATTAGCACAACCCTCCTTTGCTCCCTCAAGAGAACCCTGCTGTGATATGCCCGAGATCACTCCAAACTCCCACCCCATACAAAAGTATAGCCAGGTATACCCCTTGGTAAACTTCCCTTACCCTCCCGTATCCCACCCTATACCTTCTGGCTAAGTTCAACATCCACACTACGGCCCTGAAGGCCCTATCTCCTGCAACCTCTAAGTGAGCGATGCTCATCCCCCTTCCCCATGTAACACCCAGGTACTTTACGTTCTATACCATTTCCAGGACTTTTCCCTCTACAAAAACCCTTGGCGGTTTTTCCGCATCAAATATCCCCTTAAGCATTAATCCTATCGATTAGCCCTGAGACAGCTCCATCATGCTCCTTTTACACGATCCCTCCACCACTCTCAACACCTCATTCGCTCAATCTTCCAACATCCACCGCGACCTCCCACTCACAACAATCATATCATCATCCGTGTATGCTATAAATTCATGTTTTTGTTTGTTCAAATGTAAAAGTGTATTTCCTTTACCTGAAGTATACGTGGGCGACTCCTCTTTACAGGCGTACATTGCCAGCCAACTTGTGTAGTCGGTTCCCACCATAGACGAGTCGTACGTGAAACATCTTGCAAGATCTTAAACAAACAGAAACCAAGATTGCTATATAAACATTGCTCATAAACTTTCTCTATATATCTCTCTCTTTCACACATATACACGTGGGCACGCCAACCCATACTCTCACAAACACATACTCTCACCAAACCAAAACTCCCACCAACCCCCAACCCACCAAAAGACAACTACCAACTCACACTTTCACTACAAACACTAGTACTAAGTCACAACCCCATCAATCCACCCAACCCATATTCCCACCAGGCCTCACTTCCACCAAACCAAACATCTACCATTACACACTTACACTAACCTACATACCTACCAACCAGCACTCCCTCAAACCATACACCCACTAAACCACACACCCATCAACCCACACAGCTACATTACACACATCTACCAACCCAAACCCCCACCAACCCTTATTCTCATCAAACCATACACTTACTGAACGACACACCCAGCAACCCACCCACCTACTATCACAGACACTCACCAACCCGCACACCTATTATCACATACACTCACCAACCCACACACCTACCAACCCACATACCTACCAACCAGCACTCCTTCAAACCATACACCCACTAAACCACACACCCATCAACCTACACAGCTACATTACACACACCTACCAACCCAAACTCCCACCAACCCTTATTCTCATCAAACCATACACTTACTGAACGACACACCCAGTAACTCGCCCACCTACTATTACAAACATCCACCAACCCGCACACCTATTATCACATACACTCACCAACCCTCACACCTACCAACCCACATACCTACCAACCAGCACTCCTTCAAACCACACACCCATCAACCTACACAGCTACATTACACACACATACCAGCCCAAACTCCCACCAACCCTTATTCTCATCAAACCATACACTTACTGAACGACACACCCAGTAACTCGCCCACCTACTATTACAAACATCCACCAACCCGCACACCTATTATCACATACACTCACCAACCCTCACACCTACCAACCTACATACCTACCAACCAGCACTCCTTCAAACCATAAACCCACTAAACCACACACCCATCAACCCACACAGCTACATTACACACATCTACCAACCCAAACCCCCACCAACCCTTATTCTCATCAAACCATACACATACTGAACGACACACCCAGCAACCCACCCACCTACTATCACAGACACTCACCAACCCGCACACCTATTATCACATACACTCACCAACCCACACACCTACCAACCCACATACCTACCAACCAGCACTCCTTCAAACCATACACCCACTAAACCACACACCCATCAACCTACACAGCTACATTACACACACCTACCAACCCAAACTCCCACCAACCCTTATTCTCATCAAACCATACACTTACTGAACGACACACCCAGTAACTCGCCCACCTACTATTACAAACATCCACCAACCCGCACACCTATTATCACATACACTCACCAACCCACACACCTACCAACCCACATACCTACCAACCAGCACTCCTTCAAACCATACACCCACTAAACCACACACCCATCAACCTACACAGCTACATTACACACACCTACCAGCCCAAACTCCCACCAACCCTTATTCTCATCAAACCATACACTTACTGAACGACACACCCAGCAACCCACCCACCTACTATCACAGACACTCACCAATCCACACACCTACTATAACAGACACTCACCAACCCACACATCTACCAACCCACTTACCTACCAACCAGCACTCCTTCAAACCATAAACCCACTAAACCACACACCCATCAACCTACACAGCTAAATTACACACACCTACCAACCCAAACTCCCACCAACCCTTATTCTCATCAAACCATACACTTACTGAACGACACACCCAGCAACCCGTCCACCTACTATCACAGACACCCCAACCCGCACACCTATTATCACAGACACTCACCAACCCACACACCTACCAACCAGCACTCCTTCAAACCATACACCCACTAAACCACACACCCATCAACCTACACAGCTACATTACACATTTTGAGGTCCCATACTCTAAAGCCCTTTGCACAACCCGCCTGTCCCGCACACTCCTACAACTATAAATCACACACTTGCTGCATTGAGTAAAAGCAGGTTGGACTTCGTCAATGAAATGATGATTATGAAACGCGTTAGTTAAATCCTTCACTTAGTTCTTTAAATAGTTACGAGCTTACGAATTAATCTATGGGTGTCCGGGTATAGTTTCATTGAAAGCAGAATAGTAACGGGTACTGTGGCGGGGTAGAGATGCGACGTGTTCAGTTTGAACGCTGTGGCCACCGCCATAGGGCACTATAGTAAAATTGGTAACAAGGCTCATCAACCCGGCAAGATGTGGATTTCCCACTCGCTCAGACGGCGGCAGCCCCCAACCTCTCGGGCCGATTCCACTTTCGCAGAGTCCTATTCCGTTTTATATGAAACTATAGAGTGTACGCGACTGTGCATCAATGATCTCGCTTTTTTCCTCTACCAGAGTTTATACCACTGCCTTGAGACTATCTTCCTTCATGCATAACAATAGTGAGACAGGTTTATTGTCTTAGAAAATTGTTCTCATCTCATTTGAAGAAATAAGGGTGGATGGATTTTGGTAGGAGAATAAGGGTAGGACATAACGACCCTCCCACTTTGAATTGGACAAAATTATGGATCGCATGGGCAGGGACACTTAAAGTAGGCTCTTTCTCAATTAAACTGTTTACCCCCCCCCCCCCCCCCCACACACAAAGCTCCAACTTACTACTGTCTCCGGCGCACGAGAAAACCCCTGGAGTAGAAATGAGCCACGATAGGTTGTCTGTTCCGCGCATGCTCTGTCGATGTATTCCTGAACTACAAACATTGACTCGGTACGTTAGGTTTTTAGTAGTTATATTCTAATAAGTAATATAAATACATACAGATAGGTAAAAGTGCTAATTTCAATAAGAAATGGCGTACAAAATAAATTATATATGAGCCCGTTTCTGCTTTGTAATTTTCTGTAAATCTGACGTTTTGTGTTAGAAAATGTTTTTGGGAATGACGTTATAGTTTTGCCCTGCCTTGGACAAAGGCTCTACTCGTGCGCCGGAGACAGTATTTAGTTTGCAAAGTTTGGCATTTTCTCTTTAAATAATAAACATTTCTGCTAATGCTGTAGTAAATTTATATATTTAGTTTCATAAATGGACTTTACTTACATTTTGCCTTCATTAGGCCGACGCTAGGGTCTGGGAAGTAAAACGTTCCGCCCATGTCGCTTTTTTTGTTTCCTCTGAAAATATGAAATTGAAATGTTCATTTTAAAATGATTTAAAAACAACAACAAGTATTATAATTACAACAAAGCTATCATTATTATTGAAGAAGTAATTTGTCAATTATAAAGTGTTGTTTAAATAACAGGAAAATTATTCGAGATACAACTTGAGAAATAAATAACTAATGCATTTTAAGATGAAAATTAATTTTAAAAAATAAAATTCGAATAAAATATTAAATGATAATAAATTTTGCTTTAATATGCCCCGTATACGTACATGCACTCATGGTAAGTAGTTTATTTTTCGTATTGGATAACACACTAGTTATATAAGACTTCTAGATATAGGTTTTTAGTGTGTGAATTTTATATATCTCACGTGTTATCTAAGTTTTGTAACGTGTTAAAAAAATTGGCAGTAATTTAGAATGTTGCATAAAAATTCGTACAATTTTCTACAAAAAGTACTACAAAAACCGGAAAAATTCGTGGTCTTTC
>JBAIZL010000008.1:53827444-53849944 GCA_036971475.1 Prosapia bicincta | reverse complement strand
AGACGTCTAAGTAAATAGCCTCGCGACAATTTAGGATCTATGGGGGTTATTTTGTGGTTGGCTGAGATTTTTATTTCAATATCATTAAAAATGGTATAGCTAATAAACACAGGTAGATAAACTCAAAACTAAACTAAATTAATGTATATTGAATTTTGTATGCTTAATGTAGGACAATTTGAACGCTTGTTTAAAGCATAGGGTTTATGTTTAGACTTACTCTCTTCATTGAAAAGTTGGCCACAGTATTGGGCTGGACGCACCTCAATTGGTAGGGACACCCGTAAGCAGTTAGGCATGCACATAGCGTTACTAAGAGTTGCAGATAATACATCCTGGAACGGAAAGCAGTCTTTTATAACTCTCACTATCTCGCTTTCTATGTTTCTCTCTCTCTCTCTCTCTCTCTCTCACACACACACACTCACACACACACACACACACACACACACACACTGCAACGTCCCCCCACCTCACCTCGTCCTACCGTCCCTACCACCGCAGCACTACGCGGTCGTTTTGTTGTGTTGTTTAAATCCTTTCTTGCAGAATACTAAAATTTAATTGTTTACAAGAAAACATATTTATAAACAACCAAAACTCTGCCTATCACCCTGCTGGTAAAACCGTGCTAAACTCCCAGAGTTAAGTGTATGTTTCCTGCTCGTAGGGCCAAACCCACAACAAACCTATACCCGCTGACTACTATTTAAAGTACATATAAACCCTCCTAAATAAGTTTATCAATTGTGTATGGTCTAAGTATAGTCACACATGTCAAATTAATAGTCAGCTGGAAAGAAACACATTTAGAATTATACACATAAAAAACACAGAGTCTTACCACCTGATGATGATCTGCAGAAACAGCAAGGGAACGTGCAAAATATGATTGTGTTTAAAAATACCTATTTTAAAAGGCTCCTGTGTCCTCTTAAACACAATCTGCCAGTAGATAAATCTCTGGACTTTTATTACAAAAAACCAACTAATCTTTAGACTAGCTCATGAAATTAGTAGAGAGAAACTCTTTAAAACATTAGGCTTTATCTATTGCCATTTAATGAAATTTAATTAAATTTGTTTACTGACTTGATAATCATTTTTATATTAGTTGGAAAAAGCTAAACAGTTTTTATTGGTTATTTGACACAGGATGGAATGCAAATAATGTTGATTTTTATGACATATTTAACTCTATTTATTGAAATAAAAAAGAAAATTTATCCTTCAAAGTATTACACAATTATATTAGCAAAACAATTCACTGAGTTACTTCTTGTTTCTTATGCTTTAAAAAATTATACTTTGCATATAGATTGATAACATAGACATAACATAAAATTATTTTCAAAATTACACATAATAATATTTTATCTCCAATATGGAATTGGTAAATTCATATTTTATGACCTTTAATTTTTAAATTTATAATATTCGAAAATTTCTCATTTTCTTTAAATAAACGGCTTATGGCCAAAAACCTTTTGTAATTTTAATATTCATTATTTTAAATATTCTGAGCACATAAATTCATTTACTTAGCATACAATTTATTAAAATTTTATAAAGAGTGAAGTCATTGTTTTAAGCTTGCAAATTTGTTTGAAATTAATAAAATTAACTAACTAAATTTGACGTGACTGATTTCGAATAAAGAAAATGACTTGCCAAAGATGTTCTTGCCGGTCCTTGGGGTCCCTCGTCTGGATTCCCTGGTCCTCGGACACCGGAAGTCGCCATCCCTGGTTCGTCGGTGGTGGTTTCCCTCTATTCGAGCGTCCTGGAGGCTGAGTCTGGAGCCTTCATCCTTGGTGGTCCTGGATGTCGAAAGCGCTGAGGTTATGGTCCATCCGGCCTACTGACGGTCTCTACTCGCGGTCCAGCATAGCGTCCCGCGGCACCTCGTGTTAGAAAATTTTTACAGACTGTCTCTAAAAGCTTAGAGACCAAGTATATATAGCGGTGAATTTCACCTACCGCACCCCGCCTGCAAAGCTTGCTATCACTCGATTTATTCCTTGTACAGGCAAGTCGGGCAACGAATCTGTTTTAGCTTGCATAGTTTGATAATTAATTTTAGAACACTGAAAAATGTCTATTTTATTTAAACGGCTGTAACTTTTTTGTTTCTTAAGTTTTTTGAATTCTGTTTCCTTTAATGTTCATTCTAGGTTATTGTGGTTCTTTTAAAATGTCGATGAAAGTTCTACGTGGTTTGGTTCGAAAAATAGCTTTTTTAGGCACTTAGAATTTTTTCGCTTCACTCTCGATGTTCAAATTTAGTTAGTTATTACAAATTTATTTTATAACATTCTTTAATGTGGCTTAACTATTCTATTTACTGTTTTATTTAATTTTTCCCTCTTTAATAATTGTATAATTCCCTACTTGATTATTTTAAAAACAGCTTTATTTCTAAAAAACAGGAAATTACTTATTTCCCACTTGCGACGGTCTCTCACCCCGTTGCAACACACACACACACACACACACACACACACACACACACACACACACACACACACACACACACACACACACACACACACACATACACACACATACACACACACACATACACACACACACACACACACATATATATATATATATAATAAATTAAAAATATTTCAAAAACAAGAATACTTTTAATGAATATATTTATTCAAAGCTTTTCGCCGATAAAATAGTACCAGCATCTTCAGGAAAATAATTATCTAATAAAATATTTTTACTAATATTTTATCTAATAAGAATTTTGTAAAAATATTTTATTAGATAATTATTTACCTGAAGATGCTGGTACTATTTTATCGGCGAAAAGCTTTGAATAAATATATTCATTAAAAGTATTCTTGTTTTTGAAATATTTTAATTTATTAACTATATTACAAGAAAACATATCACCATATTTAATATATATATATATATATATATATATATATATATATATATATATATATATATATATATATATATATATATATGCCACTTCTCGTCGATTCGAGTTAGCAAGATTTCCCTAATCACATATATACTATGAATTATCAGTGCGTTGCACCTTAAACATATATTTTATAACTTCAAATATTAGGTTTTTGCTACGAGAGTCTTGAATCACTACAAAATTTCCCTTCCCGAGACACCCGGCAGCAATAAAATATTTAGTATTATTTATTTGTCTAAATATATATTTTAAATTATTTTTAAAATACGCACACACACACACACACACACACACACACACACACATATATATATATATATATATATATATATATATATATATATATATATCGCTTAAATATTTATCACCTAAACTTTAATTTACGTAACAGAATTCTCACTTAATTTTTTTTTGTGAATAGAGTTTCGAGAGGCTTTGTTTTAATTCTTTCAAGCGGTAAAATCTCTCCATTTTAAGATCATACTGCGTCTAGTAATACACTTTGTGTGTGTGTGTGTGTATGTGTTTGTAAATAAACATTTAGTGAACATTTCTTTATATTATATTTATTAGTAAAACCAAATATTATGAAATATTTTCGAAATACAATATATTTTATTTCTCCGCCAAGTCTTTATGTTACAAATCACAACTTAAAGCGAGAAAAGTAAATTTTAATTTGTTTCCTTTAATGTTTTAGACGTAAATAAAAATATTTCTAAATGTGTCCCAGCACTAGTAAAGCTTTGCTTGGTTGCAAGTAAGTTATATTATAAAAATAATAAATAATATGGAAATTATGAAAATGGTTCTTACCTACTACGATTGGTAAAGTCACAGAACTGAGTAGATCTGTGTGAGGAATGGTTTCAGAAATTAAGAATATCTGTGGTGAAATAATGTTTGCTTCGAAGTACAAAATGATGCAAGCATTTTTATAGTATTCATGTTTTATGAAGAAAATGCGTACAGAATGTAATTTTAGGTTATGCAAATAGAAAAAAAAGATTAGATAATGTAAGCTATATCGATGTGGGAAAGACAAGCTTCATGTTTGACCGCGATAGAGAGTGCCTTTCTCAGGTTAGCGACCCTGGCCTAGTGAGCCGTCACTGCGACGTTATGGTTTGCAATTCCGTGACTAGGAAATAATTTCCAAACTGTGGCTGTAAAGGGCTAAACAGAAGAGCCTCGGATTGTAAAATGTACTCACCAGCCATCGCTCATCACTGACAGTGGAGCCATCTGGTGATGCACTGCCTTGTACTGGCGATGACGACATCTCCTGACGGTCTCCACCTTCACCTGACAGGCCTCATGGCATAAGAGTCTCTGCCTCTACCCGACAGTCGCTATGCATTAGAGTCTCCCCCTCCACGTGACAAGATTCATGACATGGGGACATGGGAGTCTCCACCTTACATGACAGCCCCCATTACATGAGAGTTTCTACCTCATTTGACAGTCCACATGACACGAGAGTTTCCACCTCCATTTGACAGTCCACATGACATGAGAGTTTCCACCCCCACATGACAGGATTCATGACATGAGAGTCTCCACCTCTTCTTGACAGTCGCTATGCCACTAGAGTCTTCCTCTCCACATGACAGGATCCATGACATGGGAGTCTCCTCCTTCACCTGACAGTCCCCATTACATGATTCTACCTCCATTTGACAGTCTACATGACATGAGAGTTTCCACCTCCATTTGACAGTCCCGTGATATGAGAGTTTCCACCCCCACATGACAGGATTCATGACATTAGAGTCTTCGCCTCTTCTTGACAGTAGCTATGACATTAGAGTCTCCCTCTCCACATGACAGGATCCATTACATGAGAGTTACCACCTCCACTTAACAGTCCACATGACATGAGAGTTTCCACCTTCATTTAATAGTCCACATGACATGAGAGGTTCCACCCCCACATGACAGCCCCAGACAGCCCCTCTGACAATGGAGTCTCCACCTTCACCTGACAGCCCCCATTACATGAGAGTTTTTATCTCCATTTGACAGTCTACATGACATGAGAGTTTTTACCTCCATTTAACAGACCATTTACTGGGTGACTCACTGTAATGTTTTTGGAACAGCTGTTACATTGTTGTATTAGTGGTTAGGTTGTGTGTTACAATAGAGAAGTGGGGAACATAGCATCGTATTTTGTATTATTTACAAATTACAATACTCAAAATTTGTACTATTTAAGTAGAAAAGTGTTAATGTCCAGTTGAAAAATGAAAAGTACAAAGGTTTGTTTTTTTACAAAGTGGAATTAGACGTGTCAGTTACACTGAATATTGTTTCAAGTCATGAGTAAACAAATTGTGTAATACACGGTGCGTAATACCTTGTGCAACGTATCTCGTAAAGTAGATATGAGGACGTACGTAGAGGCGTCAAGCTGTTCAAGGCCGTTCCAGCATTGCGCTACCTTTCGCCAGAAAACTTAGGTGTTATTATCCAGGTACAACGTATGTATGTGTGAGCTCGGATAATGTTTAACTGCACTTCCGCGACCGCAACGGGACCTCTGGCACTGAAGACTGGGCGTTCAGGAGGTTCTACAGATCCCGAGTAGTTCTGGTGAAGCTGGCGACACCGTAGAATCTGGTTGAAGTTCGTCTC
This sequence comes from Prosapia bicincta, assembly GCA_036971475.1. Taxonomy (NCBI): domain Eukaryota; kingdom Metazoa; phylum Arthropoda; class Insecta; order Hemiptera; family Cercopidae; genus Prosapia; species Prosapia bicincta. Next base: position 53,844,357 of record JBAIZL010000008.1, on the reverse strand, counting down.
GACCCAGGGGCGGGGTGGCCACCAATATAGTTCGTCCAAGGGCACCAGGATCTTCGTTGTCGGGCTTGACACGGTCTGGAGTCAATGGTTTGGGACTGGATAAGTGCAGACGTTGATTTAAGCACTGGACTGTAGATTCTCCCAACATTAGCATCTATCTTTAGCGCGCGCGCGCGCGAGCACACACACGCACGCACACACACACACTTTCACACACACACACACACACACACACACACACACACACACACACACAAACACACACACACACAAACACACACACATACACACACACACACACAACATACCCACACACACACACACACACACACACACACACACACACACATCATACCTACACACACACACACACACACACACACACACACACACACACACACACACACACACACACACACACACACACACACACTGGTGAATGTATGTATGTATGTCCAAAAAGTCGCCAAGTACCCCGTAGCTGAAGAGGAGCTAAAGCTGTCGGAGGCTGTTCATGTGGGGCAATCAACGAGCCAGACAATGCCATTTAGGTCGGACGTGTAAGGCCTCGACCATAGTGGTACCACAGTAAACCACTAAGGTCTCGCAAGCAGAAGAAATTGTCGTGCGGGTGTAGTGGGTGTAGATAGATCCTGTAGATAAATTGACTGTGCAGAGGTGGTTGAAAATCGTAATGAACCAGAATAACCGACTCTTTTAAGTCGTATGACGCACAAAATTAAACTGTATGTAAGAATGTATGTGTGTGTGTGTGTGTGTGTGTGTGTGTGTGTGTGTGTGTGTGTGTGTGTGTGTGTGTGTGTGTGTGTGTGTGTGTGTGTGTGTGTAGGTGCGTGTGTGAATGTATGTGTGTGTGTGTGTGTGTGTGTATATGTAGTTGTGTGTGTGTGTGTGTGTGTGTGTGTGTATGTGTGTGTGTGTGTGTGTGTGTGTGTGTGTGTGTGTGTGTGTGTGTGTGTGTGTGTGTGTGTGTGTGTGTGTGTGTGTGTGTGTGTGTGTGTGTGTGTGTGTGGTTGAGTGCGCGTCTGTGTGTGTGTGTAGGTGTGTGTGAATGTGTGTGTGTGTGTGTGTGTGTGTGTGTGTGTGTGTGTGTGTGTGTGTGTGTGTGTGTGTGTGTGTAGGTGTGTGTGAATGTGTGTGTGTGTGTGTGTGTGTGTGTGTGTGTGTGTGTGTGTTTGTTTGTGTGTGTGTGTGTGGTCGAGTTGGCTAAACTTATATTGTATATTTTCGTTATATTTTCTAATTAAGTTTTATAAATTAAGTAAATAAAAATGTTTTCAATTTCTTTATTGGAAACTACTTCCAATGCATCCTAATTTTAATGACTTCCCCTAAAATATAAACTAAAAGCATTAAAATAATAGTTTATTTCAAACAAATTATTAAAATGCTACAGACAACGAAATAGTACGATTAGGTAAATAGTGTTTCATTGTTGAATAGACTGGTTGTTGCACAAGAATTAGTAAAAATCGATTTTTCTGATAACATTTGGTTGCAGAAGGCTGTAAACATAATATAATGATTCGATTCCACTCTGAAACCAGTTTTCAAAAATTTCCATGGTGAACCACCCGCTTTTAGATCTATTATAAACAGTGCCTGCTGGACCATTCTCTGTCCAAGAGTCATACAAATGTGTTGCCTTGTAAGTTATATAAGGAGGCAGTAGCGTTCCACTTGCACTTCCAGAAAACATTATTGACGTGCTAGACTTAGAAAAATCTACTATACGCTCCGGATGCCGTGATCCCCTTCTTACAATCACTTGTTTTCTGCCCGGGTCATCAGTCATGTTGGTTTCATCATAGTTAACTATCATTGACGAATCAACATCCTTTAATGCTCTTCGAGTTCATTAAAGTAGTTATTCACGATGTCCTTATTGATAGCCGCTCGACTTCTTTTAATCTTTTGGCCCAACCGTTTGGAAAGATCTTTACTGTTTCTTTTGAGAAAACTGTCAATAAAATCAACACCAGGCATATTCTTTTTGAATCTGATTTCATTTCGGCCGCAACGATCCAGGTGACCTTTGACTATTAGTCTTATGTCTAGTGCCGTAAGAGGGAATCCCCACTCTCCGGCCCAGCTTATAGATTCAACTAATCTTCTTTCTTCTTCAGAATTAAGAACTGGAGGCCTACCACATTTGTTAACCTTTCCTTTCAGGGCAGCAGTAAGAGCAAATCTTGATATACCAAATTTCTCAACAACCTTTCTTAAAGATGACCCTTTCTTCACTTCTTCTACAGCTATTTTCAGCGTTTCATCTGTGTAATCCTTATACTTCCGGGTACCAAGCTTCTTCTTTGGGTTTCGAGGCATTTTTAGAGCCTAAAAAAGAGAAACAATTATTACTTAAGGAATTTTGACTTATTATAGTACCACACAAAAAGAATGGGGTAACAAAAGCCACCTTTATGTCGTGGCTTTAGTTATCCCATGTTGTGTATCATTGAAAAAAAAAATCACAACAAAAGAAAGAATCATGTTGTAGGATCACACCTTTAAAAGTGTGATGAAACATAAATTGAGGTTATGTTTGTTGAGATTTATGAGAATTTAAAATTAAAAACGACTTGTTCAGAGCAGAAGTTATGCAAGGTAACTTTTTTATCGATATTTAGGCTAAATATATAGATTTACTGTACAATTACCTTGATATTATTTTAATAATCCAGACAAGTATATGGAAAGCACGTCTAAGCTCCAGTTAGAAGAATACAACATCAACTGTTAATTCCAAACATTGTTGCCCCTATCACCATCCAGAAAATTACCTGCTATAATGGCTTAAGTTTTCCCGTAGGCTTTAGCTACCCCCATCTATTGTAGAATTGGATCAAATGTAGAATTGCAGTGTTGTTGAACTGGTTCAGTTGTAGAATTGCACTGCTGTAGAATTGGTTTAGTTGTAGAATTGCACTGTTGATGAATTACACCGTTGCAATTGGTTAAGTTGTAGAAGTGTACTATTGCAGAACTGGTAAAGTTATAAAATTGTACTATTGTAGAATTGGTTCAGTTGTAGAATTGCACTATTGTAGAATTGCACTGTTGTTTGAATCGGTTCAGTTTTAGAATTGCACTATTGTAGAATTGTACTGTTGTTGAATTGCACTGTTGTTTGAATTGGTTCTGTTGTAGAATGGTACCGTTGCAATTGTAGAATGTACTATTGCAGAACTGGTAAAACTATAGAATTGTATTATTGTAGAGCTAGTGCCATTGTAGAATTAGAGTATTGTAGAAATAGAATTGTACTATTGCAAGATTACACGAGGTAAGATCGATTTTTGAGTTGTAATGAATTTCAACAAAAGATTATGTACAAAATATTTATATTCTTTTACTTCTTATTTAGGTCTACTTTGAATTTACAAGTTTAGAACATGATATTTACCAAATGTATAGTGATCTAGTAATAATGACTTAAGAAATTCCAGAGCCTGCTGGAGCCTACATTTCTTTGTATATGCAAGCCATCATAATTAGCTGAGTATATTAATAGTAACCGGAGATTGTCAGGGTTTTACAATGTTACGTTCTGGATGTAGAGATAATTCTGTACATCCTAATTAGTTTTGTACATTTTTAGAGTCTTCTATTACCTACTGACTACATCCTTATTTAGGAAGTAATCTAAACAGTTTTCCTGCGATCTTTTGACAAAATTATCCACCAACAAGTCTGGAAAGTCTGAGAAACATCATAGTAATTCCTTTTTAGAAAGTACTTCCTTGTATTTTTCAGAATTTCGATGCAGAAGAATCAGCAAATCTGTAAATAAAGCTTCAATAATAAATTTTAAATTATATTTCTAGGAAAATATTGTATTTTTATCTCCATGCGATACTCACATTACATCTTTTTACTTATACATCTCATTGGAAAATTACTTGTATAAATTTTCACACACACACACACACACACACACACTCACTCACACACACACACACACACACACACACACACACACACACACACACACACACACTCACACACACACACACACACACACACACACACACACACACACACACACACACACACACACACACACACACACACACACACACACACACACACACACACACTCACACACACACACACACACACACACACACACACACACACACACACACACACACACACACACACACACACACTCACACACACACACACACACACACACACACACACACACACACACACTCACACACACACACACACACACACACACACACACACACACACACACACACACACACACACACTCACACACACACACACACACACACACACACACACACACACACACACTCACACACACACACACACACACACACACACACACACACACACACACACACACACACTCACACAACATGTTTTGTATATGTAGGACAAATAAAGAAGAAATTCAAAGAAAGATACAAAGAACATGTAAACGCTTATATTAAACCAAACATATACAAATCAAATTAGGCTACGAATTGTATAATAAATGGACAGGATTTCTTGAAATAGGAATAATAAAATTAATTAAAGAGATAAACAAATGCTTAAAAATGGGTATATATAGAACGTTAGAAATTTATAAACATAAAGTTGAAGACAAATTAATTAATGAACGAATATAAGTGAAATCAAAGCAGCAAACTATTTAGAAAGTCATTGATGCCATGGGAAACCAGATAGAAGCATAAATACCAATAAACTTACGAGGAATTGTACTATATTTTTGTAAACACTTTATTATATCATTGTTTTTCCTGAAGATGCTCATACTTTTATTGGGAATAAGCTTCGAAATTATTTTATTCATTATATATATACGAGAAATTTATTTTAATAAATTAAAATTTATATATATATATATATATATATAATTATACTAGGGCCTTGTGGGGAAAATTTCCCTATTAATATTGAAACAAATTTCAAACTTTTAAACTATAATTTTATTTTTGAATACAAATTACTTTCGTTATATAATTCAAGTTTTTCTAACAAAATTTCCATATAACTATACTTTTGCAATGTATACACATAACCTGCTTTCAAACTGTTAATCTATTTCTCTGCTGTTTTTCATTGCAATGTATTTCTTAAGGAGAATTTTGGTAATGTTAATTTTCTCAAAACCCAATAAGGTTTTAAATTGAGGAAAACCTATATTTTTCCCGCTCTTTCGTGCCAATGCTTTTAATTTGAGCTGCCTCCCAGCTCTGTACGACCTTCCAAGCTCTGTCTCTGAAAATTCGGAATATGAAATATATATATATATATATATATATATATATATATATATATATATATATATATATATATATATATATCGGGACAAGTAATGGGAGGGGGGGGAACTGGATCGCGTTTAAAAATGACCTTTCCCTTTGATAGGGTTAATATATCAATAAAGGTGTTTGAATTTCTCAAAGAGGTTGTCTTCACATGTAGCGGCTCAATGTAGTTTCTTTAGGTGAAATAAAGTTCGTCACGTCGCTGTAGAGTTCGCATTATAAAAATGTTCCAGAAAAGATTCAAACAGCCTAGTCCAACCTACATTTGGGAAATCGTTAAATCCCGAATTTATGTACTCTAACTATCAAAGGCTCTCAGTAAAGCCCTACGTATCCACCGTTAGCGGTGATTTAAAGGCCAGCCTTATGGCCATATTAGCACTAACAGCTAGAAGCAGTAATTAGGCGGACAGAGTAATGATGGGGGCAGTATTGATAACTTCAAAGAGATGAGAATCATTGCTAAAGGAAGAACAGTTTTCCAAAGCTGGGAAGAGTTTTAAAGGTCTCCAATTGACGTGATACTGACTTTGTCAGCTTCAAGAGTTAAACGATCTAAGGATATAAAATTTTTCCCACTAAAGCAATCTCAGCCTGAGTACAAGAGAATCATGGGCACAGAATACTAGCACAAGTCAAGTTTAACTCCAGCATGAACTCTGATGAAAGAAATTAAGATCAGTGTGTGGTACTTCCATTCCGTTGCCAATCATTGTATTAAAGCAACCGAATGGAAGGTTGATAAGGGTACAGTACAGCGTACAACTCCATCATCCACTGTATGGAGAAAATTAAGATCAGTGTGTGGTACTTCCATTCCGTTGCCAATCATTGTATTAAAGCAACCGAATGGAAGTTTGATAAGGGTACAGTACAGCGTACAACTCATCATCCACTGTATGGAGAAAATTAAGATCGGTGTGTGGTACTTCCATTCCTTTGCCAATCATTGTATTAAAGCAACCGAATGGGAGGTTGATAAGGGTACAGTACAGCGTACAACTCATCATCCACTGTATGGAAAAAATTAAGATCAGTGTGTGGTACTTCCATTCCTTTGGCAATCATTGGATTAAAGCAACCGAATGGAAGGTTGATAAGGGTACAGTACAGCGTACAACTCCATCATCCACTGTATGGAGAAAATTAAGATCAGTGTGTGGTACTTCCATTCCTTTGCCAATCATTGTATTAAAGCAACCGAATGGAAGGTTGATAAGGGTACAGTACAGCGTACAACTCCATCATCCACTGTATGGAGAAAATTAAGATCAGTGTGTGGTACTTCCATTCCTTTGGCAATCATTGGATTAAAGCAACCGAATGGAAGTTTGATAAGGGTACAGTACAGCGTATAACTCCATCATCCACTGTATGGAGAAAATTAAGATCAGTGTGTGGTACTTCCATTCCTTTGACAATCATTGTATTAAAGCAACCGAATGGAAGGTTGATAAGGGTACAGTACAGCGTACAACTCCATCATCCACTGTATGGAGAAAATTAAGATCAGTGTGTGGTACTTCCATTCCGTTGCCAATCATTGTATTAAAGCAACCGAATGGAAGGTTGATAAGGGTACAGTACAGCGTACAACTCCATCATCCACTGTATGGAGAAAATTAAGATCAGTGTGTGGTACTTCCATTCCTTTGCCAATCATTGTATTAAAGCAACCGAATGGAAGGTTGATAAGGGTACAGTACAGCGTACAACTCCATCATCCACTGTATGGAGAAAATTAAGATCAGTGTGTGGTACTTCCATTCCTTTGCCAATCATTGTATTAAAGCAACCGAATGGAAGGTTGATAAGGGTACAGTACAGCGTACAACTCCATCATCCACTGTATGGAGAAAATTAAGATCAGTGTGTGGTACTTCCATTCCGTTGCCAATCATTGTATTAAAGCAACCGAATGGAAGGTTGATAAGGGTACAGTACAGCGTACAACTCCATCATCCACTGTATGGAGAAAATTAAGATCAGTGTGTGGTACTTCCATTCCTTTGCCAATCATTGTATTAAAGCAACCGAATGGAAGGTTGATAAGGGTACAGTACAGCGTACAACTCCATCATCCACTGTATGGAGAAAATTAATATCAGTGTGTGGTACTTCCATTCCTTTGGCAATCATTGGATTAAAGCAACCGAATGGAAGGTTGATAAGGGTACAGTACAGCGTACAACTCCATCATCCACTGTATGGAGATAATTAAGATCAGTGTGTGGTACTTCCATTCCGTTGCCAATCATTGTATTAAAGCAACCGAATGGAAGGTTGATAAGGGTACAGTACAGCGTACAACTCCATCATCCACTGTATGGAGAAAATTAAGATCAGTGTGTGGTACTTCCATTCCTTTGCCAATCATTGTATTAAAGCAACCGAATGGAAGGTTGATAAGGGTACAGTACAGCGTACAACTCCATCATCCACTGTATGGAGAAAATTAATATCAGTGTGTGGTACTTCCATTCCTTTGGCAATCATTGGATTAAAGCAACCGAATGGAAGGTTGATAAGGGTACAGTACAGCGTACAACTCCATCATCCACTGTATGGAGATAATTAAGATCAGTGTGTGGTACTTCCATTCCGTTGCCAATCATTGTATTAAAGCAACCGAATGGAAGGTTGATAAGGGTACAGTACAGCGTACAACTCCATCATCCACTGTATGGAGAAAATTAAGATCAGTGTGTGGTACTTCCATTCCTTTGCCAATCATTGTATTAAAGCAACCGAATGGAAGGTTGATAAGGGTACAGTACAGCGTACAACTCCATCATCCACTGTATGGAGAAAATTAATATCAGTGTGTGGTACTTCCATTCCTTTGGCAATCATTGGATTAAAGCAACCGAATGGAAGGTTGATAAGGGTACAGTACAGCGTACAACTCCATCATCCACTGTATGGAGATAATTAAGATCAGTGTGTGGTACTTCCATTCCGTTGCCAATCATTGTATTAAAGCAACCGAATGGAAGGTTGATAAGGGTACAGTACAGCGTACAACTCCATCATCCACTGTATGGAGAAAATTAAGATCAGTGTGTGGTACTTCCATTCCTTTGCCAATCATTGTATTAAAGCAACCGAATGGAAGGTTGATAAGGGTACAGTACAGCGTACAACTCCATCATCCACTGTATGGAGAAAATTAATATCAGTGTGTGGTACTTCCATTCCTTTGGCAATCATTGGATTAAAGCAACCGAATGGAAGGTTGATAAGGGTACAGTACAGCGTACAACTCCATCATCCACTGTATGGAGATAATTAAGATCAGTGTGTGGTACTTCCATTCCTTTGGCAATCATTGGATTAAAGCAACCGGATGGAAGGTTGATAAGGGTACAGTACAGCGTACAACTCCATCATCCACTGTATGGAGATAATTAAGATCAGTGTGTGGTACTTCCATTCCGTTGCCAGCCATTGCGTTGAAGAATCCGAAAGATTGATCACATACAGTGCTGATATTGCTAATGTACTGGGAACGTCATTTCAAACTTCTCAGCTTATAAGTGAATATTCAAACATATAAACCGCAGGAAGAAGCAAAAACCTTTACTATCGGCTTGTCTAGATACTCACCCCTTACTCTATAGGGGAAAGTCAGCTCTCAAGTCAACGAAGGATTCTGCACCAGGTTCTTATTCCATTGTGGTTTGTACCACAAATCTTGAAAATTTGGTATTGTTTCCATACACGCATTGTGGCGAACTGGTGAATCAAACATGGCGATGAAATCTGTCCACTCCTCTGTGTTACCAGAGAACGTGTGTATTCTGAGGTTAGGTAAACTGGTTGGTATACCAATCCGCTGCCACGGATGCGGTTGTTCTATTTCTACTTGCTCCAGGTCTTGATTCCATTGTATACTCCATGGTTAAACATCTTCCATCTTCGGCCAAACTAGTCTTCTTCCGGATATACAATTGTTTATCGCGGAGCAGAATTTCCACGATTCAAAGTTAGAAGCAATAGCAATTCCATTTTGAAAATCATGTAAATACAAAAACAATCCCAGTAGTCACAGCCCTATATGTCTAGCAAATGCTTTATGTAAACTATTAGAGAAGATGGTCAACCGACGTCTTGTCTGGTACTTAGAAACCAAAGAGCTTCTTAGCAACGAACAGTGGTATCATTTGTTGGTCAATTGTTTTTTTTAGAATCTGCTGTTCACAATGCCTTTTTCTTGCGTCAAACACTCGTTGCTTTTTCGACGTCGAGAAGGCATATGATATGGCATGGGAATAAGAAAGTCTGAACACATTAAAACCATGCGGTATACAAGGAAAAGTCCCCGTAGATCTTACCGCATTCGTATAGGTGGTACATTTAAACAGTTATAAACTGAAGAGCGGTGCTCCGCAGGACAGCGTGCTGAGCGTCACGCTATTGGCATTGCTGTTAATACTTTAGCTGGTAATGCACGGTTCGCTGTTGCATACGTACCTGCTCGAAGTATGACGAAGCGGAAAAGTCCTTCCGTTCGCAAGCAAATAGGATACAGGAACGGTTAGATACCACAAGTTTTGAGTTTCAGATTCGAAGACCCAGTGTGGTCATCGTAGGAAGTTCCAGGAGCCTATTGTTTATCCTGATGGACTCGGCTACAAATCAAGGATATTGTTGGATTCTGGTTCTTTTATTTGATAAAAGGGATTCATGGCTCTCACATGTGTGTTGCGATTTGAAAATTCGACGGAACAAGATATTGGATATGTTGAGTGTGGTACGAATTGGGAAGCAGACATACCTAGTATGCTTTGTTTTTATCGCGCGGTCGTTAGATCAAGCATAGATTTTGGCTGAATCATTTGCAAACCTGAGGTTCTGAAAGCTCTCGATTCATTCCACAACTCTGGACTTAGACTTGCTACTGGTGCTTTCAGATCCGGTCTATTCCTTAGTTTTATTGTCGAAGCTGGGGTACCTGCCCTTTTCGAGACAACATCAGTCCCTTAAAGTCTTAAAACATTTGCAAACCTAAGGTTCTGAAAGCTCTCGATTCATTCCACAACTCTGGACTTAGACTTGCTACTGGTGCTTTCAGATCCGGTCTATTCCTTAGTTTTATTGTCGAAGCTGGGGTACCTGCCCTTTTCGAGACAACATCAGTCCCTTAAAGTCTTAAAACATTTGCAAACCTGAGGTTCTGAAAGCTCTTGAATCATTCCATCACTCTGCACTTAGACTTGCTACTGGTGCTTTCAGATCCGGTCTATTCCTTAGTTTTATTATCGAAGCTGGGAAGACTGCCCTTTTCGAGACAACATCAGTCCCTTAAAGTCTTAAAACATTTGCAAACCTGAGGTTCTGAAAGCTCTTGAATCATTCCATCACTCTGCACTTAGACTTGCTACTGGTGCTTTCAGATCCGGTCTATTCCTTAGTTTTATTATCGAAGCTGGGGTACCTGCCCTTTTCTAGACAACATCAGTCCCTTAAAGTCTTAAAACATTTGCAAACCTGAGGTTCTGAAAGCTCTTGAATCATTCCATCACTCTGCACTTAGACTTGCTACTGGTGCTTTCAGATCCGGTCTATTCCTTAGTTTTATTTTCGAAGCTGGGGTGCTTGCCCTTTTCTAGACAACATCAGTCCCTTAAAGTCTTAAAACATTTGCAAACCTGAGGTTCTGAAAGCTCTTGAATCATTCCATCACTCTGCACTTAGACTTGCTACTGGTGCTTTCAGATCCGGTCTATTCCTTAGTTTTATTGTCGAAGCTGGGGTACCTGCCCTTTTCGAGACAACATCAGTCCCTTAAAGTCTTAAAACATTTGCAAACCTGAGGTTCTGAAAGCTCTTGAATCATTCCATCACTCTGCACTTAGACTTGCTACTGGTGCTTTCAGATCCGGTCTATTCCTTAGTTTTATTGTCGAAGCTGGGGTACCTGCCCTTTTCGAGACAACATCAGTCCCTTAAAGTCTTAAAACATTTGCAAACCTGAGGTTCTGAAAGCTCTTGAATCATTCCATCACTCTGCACTTAGACTTGCTACTGGTGCTTTCAGATCCGGTCTATTCCTTAGTTTTATTGTCGAAGCTGGGGTACCTGCCCTTTTCGAGACAACATCAGTCCCTTAAAGTCTTAAAACATTTGCAAACCTGAGGTTCTGAAAGCTCTTGAATCATTCCATCACTCTGCACTTAGACTTGCTACTGGTGCTTTCAGATCCGGTCTATTCCTTAGTTTTATTATCGAAGCTGGGAAGACTGCCCTTTTCGAGACAACATCAGTCCCTTAAAGTCTTAAAACATTTGCAAACCTGAGGTTCTGAAAGCTCTTGAATCATTCCATCACTCTGCACTTAGACTTGCTACTGGTGCTTTCAGATCCGGTCTATTCCTTAGTTTTATTATCGAAGCTGGGGTACCTGCCCTTTTCTAGACAACATCAGTCCCTTAAAGTCTTAAAACATTTGCAAACCTGAGGTTCTGAAAGCTCTTGAATCATTCCATCACTCTGCACTTAGACTTGCTACTGGTGCTTTCAGATCCGGCCTATTCCTTAGTTTTATTGTCGAAGCTGGGGTACCTGCCCTTTACGAGACAACATTAGTCCTTTAAGTCTTAAAACATTTGCAAACCTGAGGTTCTGAAAGCTCTCGATTCAATCCACCACTCTGGACTTAGACTTGCTTCTGGTGCTTTCAGATCAGGTCTATTCCTTAGTTTTATTATCGAAGCTGGGAAGACTGCCCTTTTCGAGACAACATCAGTCCCTTAAAGTCTTAAAACATTTGCAAACCTAAGGTTCTGAAAGCTCTTGAATCATTCCATCACTCTGCACTTAGACTTGCTACTGGTGCTTTCAGATCCGGTCTATTCCTTAGTTTAATTGTCGAAGCTGGGCTACCTGCCCTTTACGAGACAACATCAGTCCCTTAAAGTCTTAAAACATTTGCAAACCTGAGGTTCTGAAAGCTCTTGAATCATTCCATCACTCTGCACTTAGACTTGCTACTGGTGCTTTCAGATCCGGTCTATTCCTTAGTTTAATTGTCGAAGCTGGGCTACCTGCCCTTTACGAGACAACATCAGTCCCTTAAAGTCTTAAAACATTTGCAAACCTGAGGTTCTGAAAGCTCTTGAATCATTCCATCACTCTGCACTTAGACTTGCTACTGGTGCTTTCAGATCCGGTCTATTCCTTAGTTTAATTGTCGAAGCTGGGGTACCTGCCCTTTGCGAGACAACATCAGTCCCTTAAAGTCTTAAAACATTTGCAAACCTGAGGTTCTGAAAGCTCTCGATTCAATCCACCACTCTGGACTTAGACTTGCTTCTGGTGCTTTCAGATCAGGTCTATTCCTTAGTTTAATTGTCGAAGCTGGGGTACCTGCCCTTTACGAGACAACATCAGTCCCTTAAAGTCTTAAAACATTTGCAAACCTGAGGTTCTGAAAGCTCTTGAATCATTCCATCACTCTGCACTTAGACTTGCTACTGGTGCTTTCAGATCCGGTCTATTCCTTAGTTTAATTGTCGAAGCTGGGGTACCTGCCCTTTACGAGACAACATCAGTCCCTTAAAGTCTTAAAACATTTGCAAACCTGAGGTTCTGAAAGCTCTCGATTCATTCCATCACTCTGCACTTAGACTTGCTACTGGTGCTTTCAGATCCGGCCTATTCCTTAGTTTTATTGTCGAAGCTGGGGTACCTGCCCTTTACGAGACAACATCAGTCCCTTAAAGTCTTAAAACATTTGCAAACCTGAGGTTCTGAAAGCTCTTGAATCATTCCATCACTCTGCACTTAGACTTGCTACTGGTGCTTTCAGATCCGGCCTATTCCTTAGTTTTATTGTCGAAGCTGGGGTACCTGCCCTTTACGAGACAACATCAGTCCCTTAAAGTCTTAAAACATTTGCAAACCTGAGGTTCTGAAAGCTCTCGATTCATTCCATCACTCTGCACTTAGACTTGCTACTGGTGCTTTCAGATCCGGTCTATTCCTTAGCTTTATTGTCGAAGCTGGGGTACCTGCCCTTTACGAGACAACATCAGTCCCTTAAAGTCTTAAAACATTTGCAAACCTGAGGTTCTGAAAGCTCTTGAATCATTCCATCACTCTGCACTTAGACTTGCTACTGGTGCTTTCAGATCCGGCCTATTCCTTAGTTTTATTGTCGAAGCTGGGGTACCTGCCCTTTACGAGACAACATCAGTCCCTTAAAGTCTTAAAACATTTGCAAACCTGAGGTTCTGAAAGCTCTCGATTCATTCCATCACTCTGCACTTAGACTTGCTACTGGTGCTTTCAGATCCGGCCTATTCCTTAGTTTTATTGTCGAAGCTGGGGTACCTGCCCTTTACGAGACAACATCAGTCCCTTAAAGTCTTAAAACATTTGCAAACCTGAGGTTCTGAAAGCTCTCGATTCATTCCATCACTCTGCACTTAGACTTGCTACTGGTGCTTTCAGATCCGGCCTATTCCTTAGTTTTATTGTCGAAGCTGGGGTACCTGCCCTTTACGAGACAACATCAGTCCCTTAAAGTCTTAAAACATTTGCAAACCTGAGGTTCTGAAAGCTCTTGAATCATTCCATCACTCTGCACTTAGACTTGCTACTGGTGCTTTCAGATCCGGTCTATTCCTTAGTTTTATTTTCGAAGCTGGGGTGCTTGCCCTTTTCGAGACAACAACATCAGTCCCTTAAAGTCTTCAAACATTTGACGAACAAATTTAAAATATTTATATTTTGCAGATTGTTTTGTTCATGCCTTTTAACAATTTTATAGCACCGTAACGATATTCTAGAATTTCAAGTAAATACACAAAATATGAGGTACATACTTCAGTAAAGAGCAGGTATGTGTGAAAGATTTAGTAGTTTTTGTGTGTTTCTGACAAACTGTACTTCTCTCCGATACGGTACGCCACAATCCTGTATAATGCAGCAGATAGCACATGCAAATATAGGTGTACAGAGAACTATAAAATCATTTCGTGTACGGCCTTCAAACATCTTTAAAGTCCTAAAAGTAGAGGGTTTCTAAGCCCTACAATTCTTCCATCCGATAATATATATTTACATTATCCAAACAACAATAAAGTAATTATTTTATGATAGTTCTTATCATCTCAGGCGGGTTTATTCTACTAGCAGAATGTTTATACCTCATTTGCATTCATCACTTCTTTATTCTGTTGGCAACTATTTCTATTTATCACTTCAAGCAACTATGCTTGTAAGATTTTTTCCATTTCTGTCTCAATACAGCAGTCGTGTTTAACTTTTGAAGAGACCACGTTTACCACGTTTCAGACATATACTACCACCTTTACGGTTTGGTTTCGACCTTTAGATTTACAAAACATCCCTTAAAAAGTAATTATATGAGAATAAGAAAAATATCGAAGCCTAATGTTCTGTGACTTGTAATTGCACATATTTCTTACTGTATCTGAACCTTCCAGACCATCATGAAATGGAGAATGATAGCGGATAAACGGGATTTCCGGACAAACTGAGTTCCGATTAGCGAGGCATATGTATTACACTATTGAAAGCCTCATAACCTCTACACAAGCTATATAATAATAAATGTTATAAACTATAATGAATTTTGTAGTTTATAATTTTACATCAAAATGATTTTGTTTTAGAATTGCTTATATCTGTGTTATAGGTAAAGAGGCTCTAGGTAATGCTAAGCCGGCAAAACGTTTGGAGCCTTTGTATTTTATATATTCTTGGTATGAAATATATATTAATAGAATATATATAAATTTGATTATGTATAAATATATTATCTTATATCATATAACAATCAAAATTACATCAAATAACCACACACGCACACAACACACACACGCGCACACACGCGCACGCACGCACGCACACACACACACTGAAATCTAGACAAATATGACGATGTCGTGGCTAATGAGGAATTAGACAAATTCTTAGACGACTATCCAAGCTATTTGATAACAAATTTGAGGAAAAGGTCCAATAAAAACTGTAACAGCGTCACGTCCACTACCTTCTCTACCAGGGTTGGAGGCTTTCTCGCTGCTGTTTTAAATATTGTACTTGGTTTAGTGCAAAGATTTTCCCACTAGTTATTGTATAACTTAACTAAATGTTTCTTGTACAATAAAACAGAATAAATATTTCAGTCAGGATGTATTCAATCATCCAGTACTCCAAATGGTTTGAAGGACTCAACGAAACTGTGTATACAATAAACAAACATTTTTAAAAACTCAATTTTTACGTGGGCCAATGGAGAAAAAATTTATTTTAATTTCTTTTCAATAAATAATTACAGTTACTATAAATAAAGTGACATAAACTATGCGTTAAAACAGCTGTTCTACCACATAACCTATAGCATACAATCAGCTGTTTAATGAGATCATATATTATCACTTATTTTAAACCAAATGGAACGAAATAACTGTATTGCATACCTTACCATTTTTCTGAAAAGTTTTTCTCCCGTCTAAAACAATATAATGTTATTTAAATGTAAAATAATTCATTACAAAATTTAAGTAATAATTTATTATTTGAAATAATGTATTAAGATCAAGTTTTAAGAAAATGTATTTGAACTTGAGTGGATGAATAAAAAGTATTTTATTAACGATTGAAAACTTGAATAAGATGTATATAAGGAGAGATTGAACTAATAGAAGGGTGAAAAATGAAAGGATTATGCTTTGGTAGCCTGACGTGAGGTAAGAGTTTAATTTGAAACGTTTATTTATGAAAAACTTGCAGTTTTTGTGTTGTACATCCTGAGGTTTTTTGTTGAAATTATACTTTCTTTTGTATTAACTTGGCAAAAAACCACTACTTACTGATTTATTAAGCAATTTATTTATGAATTTTGTTACATAAGGAAACACATTTGTCGTTATGGTGTAGATACAACCAGGGTTTATGAGTGACTATTAATTGTTGCAGAGTTATTGAAGATTAGAATTAAGGACGAAGGGAAAATTATCGTGGTATTATTATTTTCATCACGTTATGCACTTGAAACTTTCGGTGAAATAGTCACTTATGTTTCTTTTACTTTATTTTAGATTTTTTTTTTCCAGGCGAAAAACCTATTGAGGTTATCATCGCCTAACTAAAGTTAAGTTTTTAAAATAAATGTTACATAAAACTCATCAAAAAAAACAAAATAGATGTTTAAAACTAATTGTGATTATCTAAAATTAAAGAACCTAAAATTATAAAAAATTTAAATATTGTTAAATAGATTAAGATGGCGTAAGAAAGCGAGGACACGGTCGATAGCCGTGACATCGTCTCTTAAAACCACCTTTAAACTACCTCGAAGATCGTAACGTATATACAAATTTGTCAACTCATTACAATCAAGCAGGATATGCTTGATTGTAATATTATTTCTACAAAACGGACATAGTGGTGGATCCTCATGTCGCATCAACCATCCATGCGTTAACAAAGAGTGGCCGATGCGAAGTCGAGTAACCACCACTTCCTCCCTACGATTCGAACGAACAGATGTCCTCCATGGTCGGACGGTATTTTTGATGTCCCTCAGCTTGTTTCTATTTACATTTTGCC
>JBAIZL010000008.1:53807444-53822444 GCA_036971475.1 Prosapia bicincta | reverse complement strand
TAAATTTTTCAGTTTTTTTTAAATTAAGAAATTGCTCACACAAAAAATGTTTTTAAATTCTAAAAATATTTTACAATATATATAAAAGTAAAATACCTTTTTCGAAGAATGGTATGAAATGCGTAGGACACTACACAAATGTGTCATAATGGAGCCGTGTTAACTTAAATATGAATTGAAAGTTCATGAATTCACATCCTATTCAATATATTACTAATATACTGAATACATGATTTTATTAAACATCAACTTTCCATGAATTCAAAAATATTATATATCAAAGTGACTTTATAGCAAAGATTGTTAGTTAAATGTAACTCTTTTTGTAGTTTTTAGGAACATGGTATGATGTCGCGGATGCTGTATTTACCGTTCAAGATCAGCTTATCTTTGGAGCCTCCAGTTGCGCCTCATTAACTACGCAAGTAGATGAACAAGGCAAATACACGTGGACGTTCAATATAAAGCTTGGGTTTGTAATTTATTTTAAATAATTTTAAAGCCTATTTGAACTATATAATTTCAAATTGTCTTTCGTCTCATAGTTTTTAATCTATTCTAAAATTGGGGCTGCTGCGAACCCCCAACAATGCTCTTGAAATAAAAAAAATGTTTGAGCCAATCTTTAGAAACCAGTCTTGATTGATAATCCATGAACATTACATTTAGTATTGAGTTTTACTGAAACTTTACGTTTAGCGTTGTATTTAAAGAATAATACTGAATTTTTCGCGACGAATTTTTAACAGAGTTTTAAATTTAATTCGTAAAATCATGGGTAGCTTATATACATTCGAGTATCCTCTGCTACCTTCCTAACATTAAAACATTGTAGATACAGTAAAGATTTTGTATACTGAAAGGGTGTTGAAAATAAAGACAGTGATTAAATTAAGAATTTCGTCCGTAGTTATATATAAAAACATTCGCAATTTGGCAGAATTATTTGACGCCATTTATGAAAAGAACGAAATAGTTGTAATTGCAAGCAAAATGGAGATCTTGTAATGTTTATTTGTAGGATCGTTGAGAGTTTTTCTCAAATGTAAAAGTGTTAACCCCTTTTTTAATTATATTTTTAACAATTCAGAGCTGCAAAAATAAAGTTTCGAGTAAGCAGTTGAAGAAGAGGTGTATGTCATTCCTGGTATAGAGTCACTTACAAGGTATTTGTAAGGTAATACCCCTCCTTAGCATAAGGATATCCTAGCCCTCAGGGCTCCTGCATGATCTGTCGCGGGTTTTTTCCTGTTAGGCGTACTTTTTCATTTCATGGAGAGAGCTTATGAGCTTGGTACATGGGCAATCAATCTCGTTTCCTTTACTCGCGGTAGGGATACTAACCGCATGCGAGTGAGACGGAAGTAGCTCGCTAGAGGTTGGCTGTCACGAGGGCTGGGTGGGTTTTGGGGGTCCAGACCTAGGTAAAAAAAAACAACAAAAGCTGGCCCTTCTAGATCGGTCGTTAGTATGCCAAGCTGTGGTCTCTAAAAAAATTACCCCGAAGAAATTACGTTCGTGATGGATGTTTGAACACAAAAATTTGACAAACAGGTTTGGAGAACTCTCAGTACGGCTGAACGCCTTAAAGGGTCACCCATACAGCTACAGGAGATTAGGACAGGCTGTATCTCCTAGAGTTCCGTCGCTACGCGCTGTCGTCGTCGTTGATTCTTTTTTTAATTTAAGATTGCCCCACAAAATAAGGAGCGCGAATCGATTCTGCCCATCACCAAGAGGAAACAATACCAAAGCTCGTACAACCTGCTATGAGCAAAAGTAATTACAATACGTAAATTATGTTTTAGTAAGACACATTAAAAAATTTTTCATTTCCTTTGTAATTGTAGAATGTATAAATATTATACATTTTCTTGTAGAAAAAGATAAGAAAAATATAGGTATTGTTCAATCAGATCCAATAAGTAACTACTGGAATTGAATATAACTTCCATATTTATTAATTAATTGTAGTATGTCTATTTATTTATGCGTTTATTTATTGTGTTATTTATCTATCTAGGGTTGAATATGAGTGTATATATCCTTATTTATTGTTAAATACCTATATTTGTTATTTTATTTGATTTATTTAATAAGTGTTCGACTTTATTGTTATAGATTTATTACCATTATTATTTATTTATTGTTTTATTGTTAGTTATTCTTATGTTTAAAATACTATTTCGCTATTGTTTACTATGGTTTGGTTTTTGTTCTATATAATCTCTTCTTATGTCTTTGTAATTTTATTTTACTCAAAATGTTACGTAATAGCCCGCTGACTGGCGATGTAAACCAAAATTGGTATTTCGAGAGGCGACAAAGTGACTATTGTAGCGAAGTTAAGGCGGTTCCAGAGAGGTCCTAACCTCTTGCGCTGTGCGTGCGTGCGAGTGGCTTGCACTCCAGGTTGCCAACATTATAACAATGTAGTACAAATTGTTTGAACTCCAGAAACTCATTAATATTTTTAATATTTTTGTTTTTGTTCTTGATATTAGCGAATTTATTTTATTAAGGGTTTATTAATTAGGTTTCAAACTGTATTAAAAGCCAGTTAATACGAATTCATTGAATTATTAATCTATACAGGTATATTATACAGGTAAATTTTACGGTATATCATATATTAAAGTTTTTCATTTTTTAAAATTTTTTCCTTTTTTTTTTAAAGAAAAATGAAAATTTTTAAATAAATAAAACCTCTAAACCACAAATAACATTTATTTAAACCTTATGTACATTTCAATCGCCCAGCAATCATCTTCAGAGGTATTTAAAAAATACAACTCTTGTATTTTTTAAATACCTCTGAAGATGATTGCTGGGCAATTGAGATGTACATAAGGTATAAATTAAAGTTATTTGTGGTTTAGAGGTTTTATTTATTTAAAAATAAACATTACGCCACAGTTGCTTCATACCGTTATAAAAATTTGAATATATGATATACCGCAAACCAACTTTAACAAACCAAATTATACCAAATAATTCTAATCATCCATATAATCAAAAAATGTCTGCTTTATATAACTTATTATATAGAATGCATAAAATACCCATGAATGAAGAAAATAAAATAAGAGAAAAAAACATAATTTATCAAATTGCATTAGAAAACTGTTGACAAACTTAATTATAATATTTTTAATAAACAAAATAATAATTTAATTTGCAATAGTAATAATAATACAATATGGACTTCATTTTTATTTATAGGCCATGAAATAAAAAATATCACCAAATTATTTAAAAATACAAATATCAAAATTGCATAAAAAACTAATAACAAAATAATAAACATAATAAATAACAATAATAAAACAATTAATATACATGAAAAAGGTGGTGTTTATAAATTAGAATGCGAAAACTGTAATAAAGCTTATATAGGTCAAACCAAGAAAAATTATAAAAAAAATATAAAGAACATTTGAATGCCTATATTAATCCAGAAATATATAAATCAAATTTTACGATCGTTGTATTAATAATAAGCACCAATTTCCTAATATTGAAAATATGAAACTTATAAAAGAAATTAATAAGGGATTAAGAATGAATATAAATGAAGCATTCGAAATATATAAACACAATAATAATAACAAATGAATAAAAGAACAAATACAAATACATTCTAAATTTGATACTATATTCAATGTCTATAATGTTACAGCAACTAAATATTTTTTTGCAATTTGTATAAATTTAGCAACAATTCTATTTCTAAGTTAAAATATGTTTTAGGCCTATAGCTTACATTATTGTAATTTTCATTCCTGATGATGTTGGTACTGTTTACCAACGATAAGCTTTGAATATAAATTAATAAATATTCTTGTATTTGAATAACCTATGTTGTTTTAAAATATATATATATATATATATATATATATATATATATATATATATATATGTATATATATATATATATATATATATATATATATATATATATATATATATATATATATATATATGTATATATATATATATATATATATATATATATATATTACTAGGGTTTGCAACACTGTTTTCTTGTATTCATTTATCACTTTCACTAGATGTACTTAAACAAGAATCTTACTTGGTATTTATGCCAGTCTACTACAAACCCCCGGTCAGTTGTTGCTCGACAATGCAGATACGACCAATCTTTGAAAGTTGACTCGCATAAATACCAAGTAAGATCCTTGTTTAAGTACATTTAGTGAAAGTGATATATATTTATAATTAATAAATTAAAAATATTTCAAAACAAAAATACTTTTAATGCATATTTTATTCAAAGCTTTTCGCCGATAAAACGGTATTACCATCATCAGGAAAAATAATTATCTAACTGATTAGATAATTATTTTCCGGAAGATGCTGGTACTGTTTTATCGGAGAAAAGCTTTGAATAATATATGCAATAAAAGTATTCTTGTTTTTGAAATATTTTTAATTTATGAACTATATTACAAGAAAACATATCACCATATTTAATAATTAAATATATATATATATATATATATATATATATATATATATATATATATATATATATAAATGTGAGCTAGTAGAAGGAATTGAAAAATGAAATTACCAGCTCAAATATATACCAACTAAAGTTACTTAAAACAGTTACATTTTCAAAAATTAACAATTTTTAAAAAATATCTATTGCTTTATATGACTTTTAAACCACTGTTGTTGCAGCAGATAAATATTAAACAACTCAAATAAAAAATAAAAGAAAACAAAATACGCATGGACTTACCACACAGTGCATTTAACCTACACTATGGTATTTGTAGGTAGTTACATTATTTAAAACGTTTTCTTATATTTTCAGGCCGTTATCAGCGGACGTGTTGAGTGGAACACTCATCCCTCCCAGTACCAGCAAAGGAGTCATACATGGGACAAGTAAGTGGATTACATTAGTATTATTATATGGCAAACATTGTGACCCATATTTCATAATATTAATCAGTTTTTTAATAAAGATAGGGACATTCTAGTAGAGGGATTTTAGTTTTAAACAATCTACGAGTATCAAAAGTTATTTAAACGTTTTATTGCCAAAAAAATCGATAACGTCATCATCGCCGTCGCTAATTCTAATATACAAACAATAATATCTAAATCTAAACTAATACTACAAGCATAAGGCTAAACATATAACCCAGATTAGTTAAAGTAAAATTTAAATGCTAACATTAAAATTGAAGAAATTAATCTAACCATATCTACAATTAACAAACTAAGATTACACAAAAACGCTATAAAATTTATTTAACATAATTAGGATTTTTATGAAGGGCATCACAAGGTTAATAAATAGGTTGTCTCTCATCAACCACTAACACCAACCATGAACTCCCTGGAAGCTCTTATCGTTGATGAAGTCTGAACAACTCATCACATCTAAGCAAAACCTGTTTAACTGCGATGGTACCTTCACAAAACTGACAGTGGTGGAACCTCGAGTGGTGCCATCCATCCATGAGTTGGTTTAACGAACAGTAGCAGATGCGTAGACGAGTAGCCACCACTTCCTCTCTACGATTTCAACTAACAGATGACCTCCATGGTCGGACGCTAGTCTTGATTTCCCTCGGCTTGTTTTCGTTCACA
Source organism: Prosapia bicincta (assembly GCA_036971475.1). Taxonomy (NCBI): domain Eukaryota; kingdom Metazoa; phylum Arthropoda; class Insecta; order Hemiptera; family Cercopidae; genus Prosapia; species Prosapia bicincta. Next base: position 53,816,816 of record JBAIZL010000008.1, on the reverse strand, counting down.
TTTTCTAAATATTCAACAAGTATACCCTACTAAGAAAATTTCAAAAAATGCATTTAATAATTTCATTTTGAATACATAATATTAAACTATAAACCCATTTTCTTAAATCTCAACATTTTAGAAAATAATTAAATGTTGGTTTTTTCTCTTGCTTAAAAATTCTAACTCTTTAATACAACATCTTTTAAGTTTTAACTCATTCTTATAATTTCTAATAGATCAAAGTAACCACATTTAACTTTAATATGCATGTTCACTTAATTTAACTGCATTTCTAAATATTTGTTTATGGATTATAGTTACTTATGTCCACCATATTTGTTTCATAACCTGTAAACAAATATGTCATCAGCTTCTTCACATTTTATATTTAATTAAAATTCAGTGTAGCCATTAGGAGAGGAAAAAATATTTACGACAGTATAGTTGGTGGAATTTAATTTATCCTTACTATTTGTATGAAATAAAGAAGATTTCCTAACCATTTCTTCTTTCTTCATTAATATTTTCTTCAAGCTTTTTGCTTGAATTTTTAAAATTTATAACTTTAGAGACCTAAAGGTAGATAATAATTAATCACTTATTTCGCTCTGTATTTTCAAGCCTAACATTTTAGAAGATTCAAGTGTTAACTTTGAATTACTCTCACTTCAAAATTTCACTTTCACTACGTTACCGTTTATTTACTTCTTATAATTGAAAAACTTATGAAAGTGATTTATTCTACATATTTAAAGTTTTTCTGTTTTACTGGAAGTTGTAAAAGGCCACGCGAAATATGTTAATTTTCCCACTTAAGGGAGAGAACCACATAAACGGGTTAATGGAAGTCAGAAAGCAACATCTTGGTTATCATCACAAAACGATTTACTACATCATTTTAAGTATTTTACACTTTTGTAAAAACAGAAGCGGAGCGAGTCTATGCCACACCCTGGTGCACTTGGCTTCACTTCTAACTTACTTACCTCCACCTTCGTCGAAAAGCTTTTACCCATCACATTCTCTGTAACTAATCACCTGTCACCCTACTTTGCGACAAGGCTTGACGCCATGTTCTCTCTACACTTTGTGCTCTACCTTCTCGTATAAGTAAATTATTCAAAATACTCTAACCAGCAATAATTTTTTTCATCTAGAGATAAAAATTTTCTCATTTTTTTTGGTAGATATCTTCTCCGAGATTCTTTTGAAATGGTAATGACCCTTTTACGTTGATTTTGACATTTTTCCTTTTTCCTGGCGTGGATTATTTAATTACTAATGAAACCCCCTTTTAACAATGGATTTACCTCAAAACTTTCATTGACCAAAATATATTAATTTCTAAACCTTTATATCTCTTTAAAGTTTGAATTTTGTACAGTTGATTTAAAATTCCAATTGTAACGATTAAATCTGCGACTTAATCCCTTTGTCACAGTTCGACAAGGCTGTATTGTTACAGCGAGAAGCTCATTAAGCGCGAAGATTTAGGTGAAGCATCTGAAGTTTTACCAATCATTATGTTATTCCTACTTGAATAATTATTGGTAAGTAAACATTTCACCTAATCATTCAGCATTACTTCTCTCTTGTTCTAACACTTGATGTTTGTTCAACTTACTTCTCTCTTGTTCTAACACTTGATGTTTGTTCAACATTACTTCTCTCTTGTTCCAACACTTGATGTTTGTTCGACATTACTTCTCTCTTGTTCTAACACTTGATGTTTGTTCAACATTACTTCTCTCTTGTTCTAACACTTGATGTTTGTTCGACATTACTTCTCTCTTGTTCTAACACTTGATGTTTGTTCAACATTACTTCTCTCTTGTTCTAACACTTGATGTTTGTTCAACATTACTTCTCTCTTGTTCTAACACTTGATGTTTGTTCAACTTACTTCTCTCTTGTTCTAACACTTGATGTTTGTTCAACATGACTTCTCTCTTGTTCTAACACTTGATGTTTGTTCAACATTACTTCTCTCTTGTTCTAACACTTGATGTTTGTTCAACATTACTTCTCTCTTGTTCTAACACTTGATGTTTGTTCAACATTACTTCTCTCTTGTTCTAACACTTGATGTTTGTTCAACATTACTTCTCTCTTGTTCTAACACTTGATGTTTGTTCAACATTACTTCTCTCTTGTTCTAACACTTGATGTTTGTTCAACTTACTTCTCTCTTGTTCTAACACTTGATGTGTGTTCAACATTACTTCTCTCTTGTTCTAACACTTGATGTTTGTTCAACATTACTTCTCTCTTGTTCTAACACTTGATGTTTGTTCAACATTACTTCTCTCTTGTTCTAACACTTGATGTTTGTTCAACATTACGTTTCTCTTGTTCTAACACTTGATGTTTGTTCAACATTATAATGTGATTTCAGACCTCGTTGGCAATCCTTACACGACAAGAGTCATCTGCACCGATTACAAGACCTACGCCTTGGTACATGTATGTGGTATAGTTGTCCCTGGAGTAACGTCAGGTATGCAACCTGGTTTACAAGGTACTAGAGTTAGATCTAATATAAATTTACTTTTTGTTTATAGCCTATACGATTTTAGTACTCAATTTCAATTGTTGTTTTTATTTGTAAATAAAATTAGAGTTTTTAAATAATGTTTTACAAAAATGATGCTCCCTGTACAAAAAAGTTAATAATATTTCAGAATGCGTAATTTGGACTAGCGAATTATGAAGGCCTATTACATAATATGTAAAATTATGAATACTTTACTCTCTTAAATATAAGCAAACGTAGATAACAATCTCTAACAATTGTTCATAAAAACTATTTACTCATTAATCAAGGAAACTTGTCATAAAAACGATGGATTTACTCATCATTCTCTCTGTGTAATTTTTTACTGATTTAAATTAGTAATCAATCACGATTGATTTCGTCATTATTCTTTTTGTGTAAGTTTTGACTGAAGTAAATTAGTCATCAGTCGCGGTTAATTTACTCTTCAATCTCTTTGTGTAAACATTAACTGATTAACCCTAAATTAATCAGCAATCACAGTTGATATATAATTATTTCTGAGTTAATTTTGACAAAAGTAAATTAGCCATTAATTGCGGTTTGTTTACTCATCAATTTATTTGCATAGATCTCTACTGGCTAAGCCCAAATTATTCACCAATCTTAGTTTTATATTAATATTTCTCTGTTGATTTTGACTTAAGTAAATTTACAGTGCAGTAATTGAAACTTATATACGCAAGGAATAAGTAAAATTTGAACAAGAATTTGAAAACCCCATTTTCATACATTACAACACGCACAAAAATAAATAGCAACTTACAGTCAATTTTGGTTGATTCGTTTTACAGAGGCGCTGGTTTTTGGTCTGAGGAATCCTGCCCAGTATGACGAGGTCGTGTCCAAAAATGTTTTAGACAAATGCTTTGGAGATTTTCCAAACCTATCGGTGAATCGTCTAACCAGAAGGTCCCAGGAAAACTGCAATAGTGGTGGATCCTCCATAATCGATTTGCTAGCTAGTATCATCAGACTTGTAGGTGGCGTGGTCGGTGGTTTATTGAGTGGTTTACTCTAATGCACCACATTGATGTGTAAAGCACCAAATGTAAGATAAACGTAACTGAATAAAGCTCAGATAACCCGTCTCCTGATGTATTTATTCCTCCATCTTTAGTTACATAAAATCAATTACAGTAAAAGTTTTTTAATATAGATACAATGTTCACATTGAGTGTAGATAAGTAAGGGACAATGCTAAGCTACCGACCTCGTTCTACCGTATTTACTAGAACTTCCTCGGGATACAGCTTAGGGAGTAGCGAATGTAAACAATTTGGAAAATAAATTATATTTGAGTTGATTTTTTTCAATATCGGTTAATATTAACTGTACACAAAATAAGTAAAAGGTCGAAATATTTCTAAACTAGAGCAGATTTGAAGATAATGACTAGGGGGTTGTTACAAAAGTATTTTGTAACCAAATTAACAGAAATGTAAACAGTGGGGTTTATTTGTAAGGAGATAATTAAGTTAATTATTGGAATAACATACCTAGAAAATTCCATGTTACCTTAATATAGATTTAAGAATTTAAACCCGTTAATATAATAGGGAAATTGAGCATTAGGCGGGGTTAGATATGAAAGATATAAAATAACCCAGTAGAAAGGTTGTTCGTAGAGCTGGTTAGTAATAACAACTTTGAATGTTCATACAAAAATTTTAAAAGACAAATAAGATGTGTTGAAATAAAATAAGTTTTTTATTTAACCGATCATTTAGCTCGATTGGCGATGGTTGGCTCGATTTCGGCGATTGCCGTAGCAGATTTAGCGTTACCCAGGGTACACCACGTGGAGGCCTGCTACATTGTACCCCAGTGCACGCCGAAGCACTAAGAGAGAAGTATAACATCTCCACCCCGAGCCCAGCACCACTGCAAAGTTTCACTGAGGTAGTCGACGCTCTACCAAAAGTAAACCTTCAGCTGCTGAACCCTTTAAGCAGTAAAAAGGAGACCAACCCAACAGAACTAAGGAAAAACGCTCTCGAAACCATTCATAATCTTTACCCGAGTAACGAGTGGCTTCATGTCTATACAGACAGTTCTTACATACCTGAAACTAATTCTGCTGGGGCAGGATCCTACTGCGGGTTTTTCCAGCAATCTTCAGCTGTTGGCAGGAACTCTAGTAACTTCGAGGGAGAAATATGTGCTGTCACTGAGGCGGCCAATAATATTGAGGCGCTAAACTTACAACCAAGCAGTGTTGTGTTTCTTATAGACTCACAGGCTGCAATCTCTGCCCTAAGCAACAACAAACCCACTGAAAGCCTGAATGCCTCGAACTGCCGCAAGAAATTAGCCAACCTTATTAGCAGGGGCTGGGATGTCAGCCTACAGTGGGTCCCCAGCCACGTGGGCCTTCCAGGAAACGAGAAGGCGGACGAAATGGCCAAAAAAGGAGCAGAGAAGGAGCAACCCGAAACTCTCCAAACCCTTGAAGCAGCAAAATCCCAAATTGACTCTACCATATCCAGGCTCACTAAGAACCTACTAAGAAACGCATCCACGGGCAAAATATGGGCAAACTTAGCGATCCCAGGCCACATACCTGGTCATCTGGAGAGAAGTGAAGCTGTTGCAAGGTTCCGCCTGGAAACCGGTCACGACTATCTGCAGGCTCACCTACACCGGCTTGGCATAGCCGAATCGGACGTGTGTCCACTCTGTTCCACAGAAATTATGGTGGCAAGTCACCTGCTCACCTGCCCAAAACTCAACCATGCTCTTTACGACATCACTGCTCGGTACTGGGAGGCTCGGCGTCAAATGGCCCAACTGCCACAGACGGGCGTTGGATAATGAATGAATGAATTATTTAACCGAACAATCGTCAAACAGACAATGTTTTTAATATTAATTGTTAAATGTAATAAGTAAGATCACTCTCTCTCTCTCCCTCTCTTTTTCTCTCCCCCCCCCTCTCTCTCTCTCTCCTTTATATATATATATATATATATATATATATATATATATATATATATATATATATATATATATATATATATATATATATATATATATATTATAATTTGCGTGTTTTACCTTGGATATAAATATCTTGTTAAGATGGGTAAATTTTTCTGATATTTTTTTGTCGATTTGTATAACATTTTTGAAAGTAGTAATGATTTTGATATTTAATATATGAATTGTCTATATTAATTTTTGAATATAAATAATAAGGAAATGTTCGATATGTTTGATGATAAACCAAGAAGTAAATTTTTGTTTAATTGTTTTCTCCGATATATGGGACTGTTTAGAATGCCAGTGAATTTTGTATAAGATTGTGGATATATTTTTTAAACAATTTTAAAATGTCTCAATTTCTCGTATAAATTTGAATCCTGAATATATGAAGCTTTCTAGTAAAATTTGATTCATTTTTATATGGGATTTTTCTTATGAAATCATAAGTTTTAATTACTTGGTTTTTCAGAGAAAATTTCGTGTATTTTAACGTAATATAAATTTGACAAAAAAAGTAAGTTTTCAGGATATAGAGATATGCCAAAATTAAGTATGATTTCCAAAGGTTTACATTTAGAACTAAAGGGTTAAAGGGTTAAAGTAACTAATGAGTCCGGTCAGAGTCATTAAAAAAAATAAATGGGTTTGTTTATACAATTTTGTTTTGTTTTGGGAGTTCTGTTAAATGAAAAATTACACTTTCGTTAGAAGTTTAAATTTTTAAAGTTGTTTAATCTGTGCTAAAGTATGAAAATTGATATTTAAATAAAAACAATGTTTTTTACTATCTTGCAAATTGAATTAAAATTTATTTGAAACAAATTTCTTATACTGTAACATTCTGATATTTCTAATTGCAATTCAGTATGTTACAATATGTTTGTTGTTTAGTTAATGTAGAATCAACTTGCTTAAAAGTAATGTTTGTTTTGTGGAAATGTTTCATCGACAGAGCTAGTAGGAAGTCTCATTCCTGAATGCACAAAGGGATATTCCCGTGGGAACAAGTATATTTCACTATCTCGCAACACACCTCAGAGGGAAGACCAAATATGGGCTAGCAATCTTCAAGATTTTTATTAAACTTTTAATAATGTGATTTTCTAAATTTATTTAAAATGGAAAAGTTGTTATTGAAGCTTTTTTAAAGCAAACCTTTTAAAAGTTTATTGTTTTCAAAATTTAAAAGTGAACTCGGGTTAATGTTCTAACAAAATCACGTGAGTGTAAGAGATTTCCATAGGTATGTTTTAAATTTATTTTCTTAAATTTTTGGTTTCGATGAAATCATTAAATATAAGATTAACCTAGCTTTATTTGGAAGCATTTTTAAAAGATATAAAACTTATGTGTTGTAGTTTGTAAAGTAAAAACGAGTAAAACGCAAATTGTATTTTAAATGTATTATTTTTAACTATTTGAATTCTTTTCAAAATTAAATATCTTTTTCGTAAAAATAAACGAGAATTTTAATGTAACCTGTCTTTATTAGAGCGATTAAACAGACATCCAGTCTGCCTGAGTTAGTCGTAAGATTGTCCGGGGGAGTTGCAGTAAGTATAAAGAAGAAAGTTAGTGGATAAAGGTAATTAAAGTTTTTAAAGTTGAAACACACCACTACACACTTTACAAAATACCGGCGGATTACAATACAATCCTAAACCATGGTCATTAAGCTAGGATGTCTGTAAGGAATTAATTCCTTGGGAAACAAAAGCCAAATGGTTAAATCTCCGCAAGTCAGATTTTTAAAATAAAGTCTAGTTACTGATTCTGTGGCGGATGTTGGCAAGCGTTAGCACAGGGCTAACTTCAGTTGGTGATACTTGTTAAAAAAGGTCGGCTGTAGCAACACACAGACTCACACACGCGCACGCACACACACACACACACACACACACACACACACACACACACACACACACAATAACACACACACACACACACAATAACACACACACACACACACACACACACACACACACACACACACACACACACACACACACACACACACACACACACACACACACAATAACACACACACACACACACACACACACACACACACACACACACACACACACACACACAATAACACACACACACACACACACACACAATAACACACACACACACACACACACACACACACACACACACAATAACACACACACACACACACACACACACACACACACACACACACACACACACACACACACACACACACACACACACAATAACACACACACGCACACACACACACACACACACACACACACACACACAATAACACACACACACACACACACACACACACACACACACACAATAACACACACACACACACACACACACACACACACACACACACACACACACACACACACACACACACACACACACACACACATACACACACACACACACAATAACACACACACACACACAATAACACACACACACACACACACACACACACACACACACATGATTTGTTAATTTCCAACCAGTTCCACTTGTAACCCGTTATGGTGGGTTAATTTTTATATCTCTTCCTATAGTAGGGTACAGTAGGGTAACCATCGTCGGAGACCTGAATTCTAAACACACATGTTGTGCCTGTAAGCATCTCCGAACTTACATAAAAAACACACCAGCTATACTGCTAGCCCCTTCTAAACCAAGAGAACATAACGCTTACCAAATGGAAGACATCTTGGACATAGCCATTGGGAAATATTTGCTAGTGTCACTGCAACTTTACGTCGATAGGGATCTGAATTCTGATCACTACCCTGTGATAATGGCGGTCCCTGTAAGTCCTGCACGCAGAGAGCTGAGGAGGGTGCTAAGCTATAGACTGGCTGACTGGGAGCTATTCCGGTCCCAGCTAGATAGAGCTCTAACTGCCTTCCTAAATGTCGACACACCACTGGACATAGACAAAGCAGTCAGTAGCCTTACAATGGCAATACGTACTACGATTACTAACGCGATACGAGTTAAATGCCAGCCCGCACATAAGAAAGCACATACTACAGCTTATCACCCGGAGAAATAGGATCCGGCGGCATTGCAACATACCACTCCTAACCACCTGCTAAATGACGTTTCTCCGACACATCCGGGCGCACAGCTGTTGACTTGTCACTGTGCAGTCCTTCTTTGGCTACGAGCCTGGCATGGTCAGAATTGCCTGACCTGCACACAGTGGCGACCATATTTCTATTAAAGTCTCTGTTGTATCTTAAAAAAATCTAAGTGGGATAATTTTTTCGAAATATCTAGAATTATTAGACGTAGATTACATTTTTCCCTTTGATGACATTGTAAATTCATTAAAACAAACTGTTTTGAATGCCACTGGAAAGGCAATTCCGAAAGCTTCATGTAGAACTACAATGTCCCAGAGTATAGCATTTAGTGGTAGCAAATATCGTCAGGATCCTATCTTTTATCTTGCTGGAATGCGGATTCAAAGCGCGGATAGTAGAAAATATTTGGGTCTTTTATTGGATAAAAGACTCATGGATCCCTCATGTGCTCGATTTGAGGACTCGATGCCACAAGATATTGGATATGTTTAGAGTTCTTAGTGGTACTAATTAGGGAGCAGACAATATCTGTACGCGCCGATTCTATCGCGTCGTAGTCATCTGCTAAACCTACGGCTCTGAAACTTCTCGATTCGGTACATCACTCTGGACCTCTCGACTTGCTAATCGTGCTTTTAGATTAAGCCCAATCTTCAGTCTTCTCGTTGGGTCTGGGAAACCATCTCTTTTATCGCGACGTCAAATGCTTCAAATTTCAAACTACATCGGTCTTAGAAACAAACCAAACTA